>JAJMES010000256.1:29714-57990 GCA_030574275.1 Pichia sporocuriosa
AAAAAAAAAAAAAAAACAAAAAAAAAGCGACGCGTCGATTCTACAAAATCAGTGATGCCCAAAATGATAAGCAAAAAGACATTCAAATTGAGATGGAAATTGGAATAACAATAACTTCAGACGGTGGATTTTATCTGATTGTTTCGCTTTATCTGGAAGTGTCGGAAACGTGTTAATGAATATGTCGGATCCTGTTGATGTGGTTCCTGAAGAAGCTGTCAAATTGGTTGGTCAGTTTGTGAAAAGAGGTAGGGAGTTACAAGATGTGCAGCCATTGATATCTTATTATTGTTATTTATACGCAGCTCAACTAATTCTTGAGTCCAAGTTACACATGGAAACAGAAGGTGTTGCACTTTATATTGAAACGTTACTAAATAAAATAGAAGAAAACAGGAAAGCAATCGAAGAGAATGCGCCAAAATTGGCAGGCATACTATCAGATAAGGAAAAATCGTTTAAATTAGTATTGAGCTTTTCGTTGTCTATTTTTAATAGGGCATTCAAGGACATTGAAATACATACTGCATCAAAGGGTACTGTTGTCAGTTTTATGGCATTTTTGAATTTTATTCAGGTGTTGAATTTATGGCCCGAATTTTACTCTTTGCACGCAGATGATCTTCAACGCCAGATTAAATACGCAAAGTTTCACTCGAATAGAATCCTTAAAGCGATAAAATCGAACATGGATCCAAATGACTACATTACCCCAGATGACGAAGAAGAATTGTTAAATCTCATGCAATCTACAGAGGGAGATGATCATGTTAAACACAGTGAAGATGAAAAAGAAGATGCTGAAACTACACAAATCGAAGAAAAAGGTAATGTAGATACAAATGCTTTTACATCCCTTCCGGAAGCACCTAAAGATATACAGGGTGAGATTACGATGCCTTCAGCACCGGTTCTAATCAAGGGTCTTAAAAATAGTCTTGGTTTACCGTCAACTCCAGAATTTTCTGATGTTTCAACAACGAGGGAAACAGTACCAGCTGAAAATGCCAAACCACCAACACTACCTGTAAAACCGGGAAAAGCTACCAAAACTCCTGCTCCATCTACAATCACGCATGCACCTATTGTAGAATCAAAAATTTTAAGTAAAGAAGATGTCGAAAAAATATGGAGTAAATCTGAAATAATTTCTAATGCTCAACGTAAAGCCAAGTTTGCAATTAGCGCATTGAATTACGAAGATATTGAAACTGCTATCAAGGAACTACAAGATGCTTTGAAGTTACTCCGTGGCGAATGAATGATTTGATGTTATATAACATTGTGTAATGGTTCATCGTAATTTTAATATAATCAATAATATCAAAAAAGTGTAAATAACTCATAAATATAAAAAAAAATATAGAAAACAAAACTAAATAAAAAGTAAAAATGATTATAAAGAAGAATAAAATATTATTTGCAAAACAAAATCATTAACCAACATTCAAGTGTTTACCCCCAACCCTTGAATTACTTCGTGACATTTGGGTTGATTTCCCCATTACAATTATTTTCCATCTGATAATTTTCATTAGCATAAGGCATTGCTGCATTAGGCCAATTTGTACCTCCACCGTTCGCAGGGTTTTCTCCCCGCATATTATTGTACATGTCACCAGTAAAGGCAACAGCTGATCCCATATTGGTCGAATAAGCATGTTGTATACCTGTATTTGCGGTACCCGCTGAAACTCTGGACATTGGCATATTGGCATATCTATTTGCTGCAAGATAACTGTTGTTAGCCACAGCAGCATTCGCTTCCGAAGGCCTATTTGCATTTACGTTCATGTTCATATTCATATTCACGCCCATATTCATATTCACGCCCATATTCATGTTCATATTTGAAGGATGTAGCGAAACTCCTTGCATATTAATCATATTCATTGACGGGACGTACATACTGAAACCCATACCAGATGGTTGCATATTTGGAGCTGTAGTCACACTAGAACTTGACGATTGAGCGGTAATTACTGGTTGTTGTTGGGGTTGATGTGGTTGAATCATATGTGGTAAGCTTTGTGATTGATATAACTGTGGTTGCTCCAGTGATGATTGTAAGGGATGTTGATAATAAATGGGCGAAATTTGGTATTGTGGATATGAAGCGTAAGTCCAGCCATTTGTTGTGGTCGGTGAAACTAAATTTGCACCTGTAGATGTTGGATAATTTGTTGAAAAATATAGCTGACTTGGATTCCTACTTATTTGAGAATATCCGGCATCTGACAACTTTCTATTAAATAGGAAATTATCCGTATTTGACAAATAATGATTTTGTTTCTTTATTGTATTCTCCTGTTCACTAAGATCATTCGTCTTAGTGCTATAGCTGTGTGTATTTGGGGTATTTGTAAGGTTGTGAGATAAATCATTTTTAGTTGAATGAAAATTTGAATTTTCACTCTTTTTTTCAGTATTTTCGTTTTCTTTCATGTAGTTATTTAAGACAAATCCATTATCTTCTAGACCACGATTATTGGTATAATAAGAACTCCTGTCATTATTATTTTCATTATTATTAGCATTCTTCTTATTGCTATCATTATTCGAAAAGACTTCATTGGCAATGGTTGTATCGTTATTGGTACCAGTTGTATCAGAAACAATAGTATCATCATTCAAATTGTCTTTGTTCAATAACCTCCGCTTTATTATGTTCACTGATTCATTTGAACTTTGATTACCAGATTTGAAATCTTTACTGCGATAGTTATTATCCATTTTCGAAATGTTATTTTTAATCCCCTCTTCATTGTCACCATTGAAGGCTGGTCTATCAGATAACAAAGATCTATATCTCAAATATGATTGATTCGCCATTGATCGTTTAAAATTTGGACTTTCATGATTGGAGTCCTTATTGTTTTCAATGTTACTATCTGCAAAATCGTCAGTATCATCATGATCAGCATGATTATCAGCAGCATCAGAATCTTCAGCATCATGACCAGCATCCGAATCTTCAGCATCAGCATCGTCATCAGCATCATCATCATCATCAGCATCATCATCGTCGTCGTCAGAACCACTCAAATTATAAGTCTTGTCTGTATTTTTATTGGTGTATGTATTATCAGCAATATCTGAATTTTTGATAGTACTAGCAGTATGATCATTGATTTTATTTGAAGTATTTGAACTATTATTATTCATATAATCGAAATTATTAGCATTAATATTTTTAGCAATTTGAGAATGATGTGTATTGGGGAAATTTTGAAGATTGGCAAATGAAGCATAAGATATACTATTTCTTGGTGTTAAACCTTGTTGATAATATGGATTATTTCCAAGTGATACAGAGGAAATACTATTTCTTGTTTGCAAGGGCATTGCCAATGAGGGATGTGATGGTTGAAAATAAGAATTTGAAAATGATGGCATAGAAGGATGAATTTGAGAATATACTGGATGCGATGGAAGTTGTGTCATACCTTCAAAGGAAGAATATTGATTATTTGCTTGAACATGTGCAGGGTGATGATGTTGGTGATAAATATTCTGTTGTTGATGATGTTGATGTTGTGTTATAGATTCAGGGACTGAAATTGATGACTGTGATAATCGTGATTGATTATTTCGATTTTGATTTTGATGTTTATCTTGATCTTGATGTTTATCTTGACTTTGATCTTGATTTGTATCTTGATTTTGATGCTCTGCTAAATTCCAAGTTGTATAATCAGTAGCAGTGGTATTTGTGGGGGTGTTATTTGTGTTGTTTGATAAAATAGTAGGAAGACTAGTTGAAACTATATAGTTCGAGTGATAAGTATGTTGATTATTCGAAAGATCACCATTATCGGCGATTCTATTAGGTGTATCAGTTTGTAAATGTTTTTGAGGTTTATTGTATAAAGTTGATGATGAAGAAGGTACTAATGATGAATCTGTTGTTTGCTCTTTATTTGAAATTCTATTATTCATAGAATATGATGGCATATCAGGGTTAAGCCTTCGAAACATATCAATTGCTTCTTCTTCTGCCTTCATCCTTGCAATTGTTGTACGGTTCAGACTACCAGGTGGCCTTCCCGGTCCTCTTTTCTTCGGTAATTTTTTCGATTTTTTGTTAGCCTTTGCCTTTTTATGCATTGTGCCCAGATCTTCATTTGAAAGTGTGGAAGAATATGATGGTTGTTGTGTTTTTTCTTTACTTGATTTGGATATTTGCTCATTTTCAGTTTTGTCATTAATGGAAGATTTTGATGAATTAGTAGCAGACCTGGCGATTTTTGTAGTAAATTCACCAGCTGGTCTTCCCCTCCTTTTTTTAAAAGAATTTCGATTTTCTGGTGTACTTTCACCACTTTGTGAATTAATATCATCTTCGTGTTCTTGATTTTTCTCGTATAAATCCAATGAGGCTAATGAGTCATCAACCATTTTGTTTCTATATTGTCTGGGCTTTGTTTAATTTTTTTAGAATATTATGTTGAAGTATCTGTGTCTCGATGAATTTGTTTTTTTGAGTATGCGCATGTGGGTGTGTAATATGGGTGTATGATTTAAATTTAAGTTTAAATTAAAATTTAAAGTTAAATTTGAAAATCAATTGTGTATCAATGGAAATAAAGGAAAGGATGCAGAGAAACAAGGTAAAATTAGTATGTCTGCTCTTTACAACCACAATATAACACAGGCATCAAATCTTCCAAAACTAGTGCACCGAAAAGAAAGGGAAAAAAAAGAAGGCCAAAAGACCAAAAGACTAACAGACCTAACAAACCAGATAAAAAGAACGACAAAGGCAGCAGTAATCAACGCCCACGCAAACAAATAATTGTCCAAATAATAAAAAGAAAAGATTCTTCTCGCTTGAACGGTCTAAAAGCGCACTAAAATTAAATAGCTTGCCTTTTTCCCTTTAACGCCGGCTGCAGCGACCCTTTTCGATGAAGTTTGTCCGTCTTATTCGGCATTCGCCAGTTTTTTGGTTGCTGTTCTTTTGTTGTTTCCTTTGTTAATTCTTTTGTAGTTTTCTTTGTTGTTGTTTTTTTTTTTTTTTTTTTTTTTTTTTTTTTTTTTTTTTTTTTTTTTTTTTTTTTTTTTTTTTTTTTTTTTTTGTCTGGCTGGGCTTTTCCTTCGTGCCGGCAATGGTGTATATATACTGACCTCATAGCATTGAGGTGGAAATTGGGTTGGGTCAGTTTATTGTCGTTCTGCAGCTGTTCGACTATCCCATTTCAGGTGGTTCAGAAATAGCTGGTTCTATTTGATACTAGGTGCTAGTAGTCGAGCTATCTTTTCTTTAACAAATATATAGCACCGTTTGGTGCTATATATGTGTTATATTAGTTCAATGACTATTACAGAACTCTAAGTATATAGAGCCACATGAAGATTTTATGGTAAATTTTAAGTTCACCTTTAGCATCAAGTGCATCAATAAATGCAAACAAGGTTTCAGTATTAACATCTCTATTTTCTCTAACAGAATTAGTCATTTCTTGAATAGCGATTCTCATTAATTGATTTGCAGTTTTCTCAGCAAATAAATACCATAAGTTTCTCACTTTTGTTAAATAACCTTGCATTAACAGACCTCTTTGAATAATCTCGTTCTGTTTTCTCATAGTTCTTTGAACTTGAGCTTGAACGCTAGATGGTGTCAATTTATAATTGTTCTTTTCGATAAGTTTCATACCGAATGAACCATTATTTAAAGCTTCTAATTCAGCTAACTCTGGAATAACTGGTCCTGTAGTACTAGTCGAACCATGCTTCTTGATCAGGTAAATTCTATGGACAATATTACAGTTTGAACTAACTTCATCAGGATCAACTCCTAATTCCAATCTCAAATCTTCAACAAAACTGAAGTTGCAGTTGAATAAGTCAAACTTTTCAGTAATGATACCAAAGTTTGCCTTACCTAATACTCTTCTAAGAGAATTCTTAGTAGCATTCTAGACTCTAGTTAAGAGTCTAAGATCAACAACTTTTCCAAAATCAGTTTGAATTTTGATTCTATTAATATCGAAACGACCTTTAACAAATTCGGTTAAATTCGAAGTTTCGAGGATCAATTTAGCTATGCCAAAATAGATTGGATCACCAACGATATATTCGACCATTTTCAGTAATCCTTCAAACCATTGAAAGATGTTCATCTCACCATTGTACACATATTTTGTGTGTTGGTTTTTAAGACTATCGGTCAACGTTGTTGTCATTGATCCAATTGGACTTAAATACAGTTCACAGATATCTTTTGATGATTCTTTTAGCAAGTCATCATCGTTTTGAATGTTAGTTCCATTCATAACAAAATCTGTAGTATCAGTACTTGTTGAAACGGTTGGATGCTGAACATTCTCAGTCAAGTTCATTTCACGGTTAGTGTTTTCTGCACCGTCCATGATCAAAGCTTTCGTTTTTTAGTTTGTTTAATTTTGATCGAAATGTTATGGTATAACTTGGTTTTTTCAGTTATAGGTAATAAATATATTGTTTTGAAGGTCTTAATAAAATTTGATAACAGTAACAACGAGTGTTTTGACTCTTAATCTTTTATGTTACGTTATACAGATAATAGTAAACCGTATGAGTATATCGTATATATTTATTGTTTATTCGATTGGTTATATAGTCTATATATGAATAAGACATAATTAAACAAAATGATGAATACTCTTGATCGTATATAATTAAGTGAAAAAAATCTTGACAGTATGTCAAATATAGAAAAAACATAGCCATAGTTCAATTATATGTTGGTTTAAATATTTTTTTTTTTAATTTCGTTTATTTTATTTTCTCTGATCGTAATAATTCATTTATTCAAATGCTCGTTTAATTAGTTAGTTAGTTGCTCATTTACCTATTTACAAATCTTCAGATAAGCACACACTGGCACTCCTGCTTACACCTGATCCAAGCGATGTAATAGAACTATGTCGATTACCTTGTTTTAATCGCTTCTTCAATCTTTCGCTAAGGATATCAGGCAATCCACTATCAATAGAATCAATATCAAATTCATTACCATTGAGAGCATCTTTACCATTGTTATTCTGGTTCATATTGTCATCTTCTGACACTATACTCACTAAACTACCATCTTCAAAAATTTTATATCCTTCAAATTCAGCGCCAGCTAAAATCGAATGCGTTTCATCTTCTTTATTATTATTAACTTCATCTTTAAATTTTTCATGCATTTCTTCGTTTCCTTTATTAAAATTTTCATCTTCACTAATATCATCTCCCTTTTTACCTTCTTCTTGTATAGCTGCATTATTTATAGAGGTTACAATAAGTTCCTTCAGTCTGTTTCTCTTCTCTGGTAACCCTGAATTCTTTAATCTCTCAATAGATTTCTCAAGATCAATGTTTGCATTAGATAATTGCCTTTCCTTCTTCTTCTTGCTTTCCTCCTTGGCCCTCTCAGCATCTGCAACCTTCTTTTGAACTTCTTCAAGGGCTATATTATCCTTGGAAACCTTTTCATAACTCTCTAAGAAATCGCTAAACTTTTTAAAAAAACTATTCCTTACAAATTCATCAGCATCTGGATCTTCCTTAAAATATTTCATTACATTATTAAACCTTTCTAAAATAATTATCTTTTTGTTCTCCAATTTTTCAATATTTCTTCTCATATCTGGTAATTCTCTATAGATAAGTTTTAAAAATCTATCCTCTGGATGAAATAGTCCCGGATTGCTTAAATTACCTGTGCTTAATGATGAATCGATGTTTTTGACGCTAGAAATGAGTGATAAACAATCTCTATCCAAATGCTCAATTGAAATTTTCGTAGCTTGCCTAACAGGTTTAATATCTTCAACAAATTGCTGTATTTCAGGGAAATCATTTCTAACGACTTTTTCTAAAAATTGTAAAAACGACATTGCATTATTATTATTTTTTAGGAAATTTAATCGTTGTAATGTACTTAGCCTAAACCCAAATGCCTTTTTACTATCTGAATTCATGTAATTTCCTAACAACAATATAATTTCAAATAACATCTTTAATGAATTAGATTCTTCCACACTTCTTGATGCATCCTCAACTTTATCCAGTTGTTCATTCAATAACTGATAATCTTCTTTAAATGATAGCATGACATTCAAAACTCTCATACGTGATCTCCAATAATGATTCAAATTATATATTGTTTCCAAGTAAATTCTGTCAGGTCTAGCTAATTCATTAGGATCTTTATCTGGTTTGGAAATAATCCCTTTTGAATTCCATTCAGTTGAATATGGTTCAAGATTTTTGCCCAAAGTGTTTGGAATTTCATTCAATTCTGGCTTTGCTAATAATTCCATAATTTTAGGCTTCGTTATAATTTCGCTTGAACAATGTAAAATCTTCAAAACAACTTCCATATCAGAATCCTTATGTAATGCTTGAAGACAAATATTAAATTCTTGCTTATTTTGTGTACTTAAATATGACTTCTTTTCAACAGCACTTTTTGAATTCTTTGGATTCATCTTAGCTTCAAATGCAGCAAACAAATCTTCCATATTGTCAAAAATGCCACGTGCCTCAAATTGTTCTGCAAATACTGAAATATCCATATCAGACCAAAGTGTGTTATCAATATCATCAATTTTTTCCCAATGCAATTGTTTTAACTTCCTTTTTGTTCTTGGTAAATAATCAAATGGACTAGACGTAACTATTGGTGACATTGCTGAAGTGCTCATGGCCTTCATTCCAGGTAATGGAGGTGGCGGTGGTGGTGGAATGCCTCCTTTCATACCAGGTAATGGAGGTGGCGGTGGTGGTGGAAGGCCTCCTTTCATACCAGGTAAGGGTGGTGGAGGTGGTGGAATTCCTCCTTTCATACCGGGTAAAGGTGGAGGAGGTGGTGGAGGAGGTGGTTGAGTGGAACCATTTAAGCCAGATGAAACTAACTGTGGCAGTGGTGGTGGTGGTGGTGGAGGAGAAGGTGTTGTTATAGCTGTAGTCGTAGTTTTTGTAGTCATTTTTGTATTTGAACTCTTTATAGTATCTGTAATAGCATGAGCCTGTACTTGCGGTAGTGATAATGTATCTGTAGAATCTACACTACCATGTGCAACTTCTCCACCATGATTGATATCATGAATCCTTTTTTCATCATCTTCATATTTAACGTCATTTTCCATTTTTTTTGTAGCATTATTTTTTAACATTGGTAATCTACCCTTTGGATTGATGCTTTTTTCAACACTATTTTCATAGTTGAGATGTTCTTCATCCGTATCGTTATCATCAGCTTCACTCTGAAAAATATTCTCATTGTTAGGTTTTTTATAAGCAAGACCACCTTTTAAGCGTGTTTTTGTTGAAAGAGTTGACGCGTTTACTTCATTGTCTTGCTCATCAGTACTAGAATTTCCTACGTCAGATATTGCATGTTTTTTAGCAACTGTATCTTTTAACTCACTCAAAAATGGGCGCATACCATTAACGTCAATTTTACCAACATTTTTAGGTGTAACTACTGGACCGGCGGTAAATTGAGCCTTTTCTTGAACTTTTTGACCCATCGCATACTTATTTTCAGCCTCAGAAAGAATTTTTTTAGCATAATTATCTTCTTCAAAATTTTCATCACCATTAAGACCAAGTGTAAATCTCACATTAGCACATAATTCTTCAATATCACCCAGCTGCTTTCTAAGTTCCCTTGAATTGGTTGTATCAACTTTCTCGAACGAACTGTATGGATCAAGTGTTTTGACATCGTTATTAACCTTAGAACTTTTATCTTCCTCGTCCTTTAATTCTTCAAATCGGTAATCTCTCAGAGAACTTTGCAGCATCTGCAGTCTTTCAATAGCTAACATTTTTTGTCTTTTATACTTTTCTTCACTCTCCAAATCATCTTGTAATTTTATTACTTTATTCGCATCCTTTTGCAAAAAATCCAGTCTTTTTCTTAAAGAATTCAAAGTCAATAAATCTGCATCTCTATCTTTAGAAGTCCTTTCTTTAGGTTTTGAAAGTATCAATGGTTCTGGAATGCTACCTATGAAATCATCAAAATCCATATTCTCCAAATATCTGGCTTCTTTTTCTAATCCTTCTAAAGTAACCATTTTATTTTTCAAATTATATGACTTATTGGAGTCTTGTGTGTATTTTGACTTCGAATTAGATGGACTTTCCTTTGCAGAGATCGGCTTCAAAGTTGCAAATGGATTTTCTGATCTTTTTTCACTATGAATGGTTAACAACAATTTCCTCATTTCCTCTTCATTTTTTTGCTTTTCTAAAATTCTTTTTCGGTTTAAATCACCAATTTGTCTTTCTTTAAAATCAACTGTTCTTCTCATACCACTAAGTAATCTATCTTTTTCATCCAATTCCTTTTTTAGTTTATCAACCAGACCTTTAGACCCTTCATCTAATTGTTGTTTGAGATTATCCCTCTCAGCTTCTAATTCTTCAGCTCTTCTTCTGGCTTCTTTTTGTTCTTCCATTGCACTTTTTGCAATATCATCACTTCTATATGCTGCCAATAATTTATTTATACTAACTTTCATATTATTATCTTCGTCTGTGGAAGCCATTGTAATATTAGAAACAAAATCATTAGTTAATTTCAGATTTCTAATTAAATCATCACCATGATCTTCAACTAATGTGTTTGCATTAAGGAAAATATTTTGAACTAATGAGAGTAAATAATCACCAGATTTTGATCCTTTTGAATTATCCCATAATGCTTTTAATAAAGATGCAGGATCTTGAAAATTAATTTGTTTGGATTTAAATTCATTAGTTTTCTTAAATTCAAGATCATCATTTTTCTTCAAATTTTCAAGATCATCTAATATATTGTTGACATCTGGTGTTTCTAATAATTCACATAAATCAAGTAATTCATTCAAACCTGCAACTTGTAATACCCTGCGCATTTGTAAACGTTCATTCAAATTACCTGAATGTTCAATGATCATTCGTATTAAAATTAAAGTAGATTCTGCGTATTTTGTTATGAAAAGATTATCCATAACACCACTAAATTTAAATTCAGGAAATGCACCAACTTTTGATCCCATTTTACCATGGCCTAAAAATACCCTTAATGCACACCAAATCCAAGCTTCATATTTAGTTGCTTCAGCTGTATTCGAAAGAAAAACTTGTGAACGTTGATCTAATCGAACATTTGTTGCAGATTTGGTATAAAATTCTTTAATATACATCAAATGGCAGTTCTCATTAATGTTTTTCTTCAGAGTGGAATATAATGGAATTGGATTTAGATTTGTAAAAGAGTAATGATTAATCATATCAGTTGCTAGTTTTTTAACCCAAGCTTTGGGGGACAATAAACCACTGAAAACAACAGGTATAAAAAGTGACATAATTGATTTAATTTTTTCAGTACTTGCAGTTGATAAAGCTACTACTTTGATACATCTGAATAATCTCGATTCTTTTTCAATAATAGTAGAATACGATTCTGCAACATTGGTAAACATCTTTGACTTGGAATTTGTTAATGGTTGTAACAAAGGTTTGGTTTTATATAAATTGTTCAAAACATTACAAAGACAAACAGCACCATCTTTATCCAAAAAATCTTTCATCCAGTTTAAATCTTCAGACGTTAAATAAACTTCTAATTCTTTCAGTTGTTCTATAGTGATTGTATTATTCAATAGTAAAGTAATGAAATGTATTGGTTCTGCTTGTGCCTGAAGTTGCAATTGAATATGATTATTTGATTTAGTAGGTGATTTAACATTTTCGGGTATTTCTCTTAATCTTTGCCTTTTATACTCAGTCAATTTTTGTTGTCTAATTAACATCCATTTTCTCTCTATTGAATAATTTAACATTTCTGCCTTTGCATTTTCAGGTAAACTTTCAAAATCTCTTGTTTGCATAACTTCTGTGAACATACTCTCTATTTCATTTGGATCTTCCGGAGGTTCTAAAACAAAATCATCTGAAATTGTATGTCTATGAGCTTTTCTGAATCCTCCACCGGCTACTTTTTTAGAATGAGACTGAGACAAATTGTGAAATGATGTGGACGACGATGCATAACTCATATTTGTACTAACACGTGATAATGGCAATTCAATACTTGCAGATTCACTAGGTTGCCTAGATTTGTTGAAAAAGCCACCGGTACCGGTACCACTACCACTACTACCAGATTGTTTAGTTGGTGATTCATGTAAGTACCTGTCACCATTTGATGAAACTTTTGAACTAAACCTAGATAAATTATCAGATGGTAGTTGTTTTGTAGGTTTTCGCATACTACCCATTAAAGAATTCATTATACCACTTGCACCACTATTTGAATTTTCAGACTTCTTTGAAGATTTCATGATGGATAAAATAGACCTTAGAGTTTATGAACAATGATATTGCTGAAGATGGAGCCAACACTAAAAACTGAGTTTAAAACTATGTTAAAGAAAAAAAACAACTCTCGTGAGCCTATCAATTGAATATAAAACACAAAGAAAACCAAATTAAGAATATATAAAATGGAATAAAATGGAATAAAATGGAATAAAATGTATTCTAAAATAACTTAATCAAATTGAAATTGAAAACTTGAATGCAATTAACTGTAATTCTCAAAAGATATTTAAATATACTATCAATTGAGTTAAACCTAACGTTAATTGAAGTTTTGTATGTGTTTTAAGATCGAAATATGTCGACAATCTTATTGTAATGAGGCAGAACTAAGGAGAGTGGTAAAGTAGGAGTAATAATAATAATAATAATAATAATAACAATAAAAAAGATATTGAAGCTTAAAATAAAAACTGTAAGCAACAACTGGGTATATGAGATGTAGATCTATAAATTGGTTAGTCCGTGAAGAGTTTTATCAATATATCCCTGCATCAACACAATATATTGACAAATAGACAGGGTAATTTCAATTGGCTCACGCTATGCTGCCGCCCTCCGATGCCGACAGCACTTCGCAAATCCTACGAGAAAATTGGAAATGAAAAAAAAAAAAAAAAAAAAAAAAAAAAAATTGTTGAATATCTTGCAACATGGAAATACGACGTGCCACGACGCGTTTTGTTGTTGTGATTGAAACATGTTTTTTTTTTTTTTTGTTGTTTTAGGATTTTGGGGATTTTTGGGGTTTTGGAAGTTTTACATTTTTTGTTTCTGCTTCTGTCTTTCTTTTTCCTTTAACGAACTGCTGCATTTACAAGAGAGCAATGACATCCACTAAAACAGGTTCACGTGGCTTTTACGTTGATCTTCCGCAAACCGCAGATTCTCATGATGGTTCCATAGAGTACAATGATATTATAGCGGATGAAAACAGCATTATAGATCCTTTGGCTATAGAAGATGAGTTTGATTTGGTATATCCGAACGATTTAACCCAATCCCCAGAAAATCAGGGTTCCGATTTGAAAAGCGCCTTTTTCAATATGACGAATTCCATTGTTGGGGCTGGTATTGTTGGGATGCCAAAAGCTTTTATGAATGCTGGTTTGTTTGTGGGTTTGATATTAATGGTAATATTGACATTTTTAAATGATTGGACGATAAGGCTACTTATTGTAAATACAAAATTATCAGGAACAAAGTCTTATACTGGATTTGTTACCCATTCATATGGTACGATGGGCAAAATTGTCGTTTTATTGTCACAAGGACTATTTGCATTGGGTGGTAGTATCGGTTTTACGATCATTATCGGTGATTCAATTCCTCATGTTTTGAGATCACTCTTCCCAGCTGCTATTGAAAATTCTACGACTCTTAACTTTCTTTTATCTAGAAATTTCATTATTTTTTTCTGCATTTCCTTCATTTGTTTCCCCCTCTGTCTTATCAAAGATATATCCAAACTTGCCAAAGCAAGTGGTTTGGCCTTGATAAGTATGCTGATAATTATTATAATTGTTGTTTTTAGAGGTCCCAGTGTAGATGAGAGTTTCAAAGGTAAGATTTCAGGTTGGAATTATATAATTAGTGGAGGGTTATTTCAAGGTATTAGTGTGATTTCATTTGCACTAGTATGCCACCATAATACTACATTCATATACGATTCAATAAAAAAACCAACTTTGGACAGGTTTAACAGGGTTACTCATATATCATGTGCTTTATCCGGGTTTGTATGTGCCCTGATGGGGATTTGTGGCTATATCACCTTTGCAGATAAAACAAAGGGTAATGTCTTAAACAACTTCCCAAGTGATGATCCGATTATAAATATTGCAAGATTATGTTTTGGGCTTAACATGATTACCACTTTACCACTTGAGGTATACGTCTTCCGTGAAGTGATGAAGGATTTATTCATTATCTACAATCGTCGAAAAAATCCTAATTTTGATATGGAAAGTTTTAACTTTGTTCAAAATCTTACTGTTACTTTTTTCATTATCACAGTTCCGTTGGCAGTGTCTATGGTGACATGTAATTTAGGTGCTGTTCTTGAACTTGTTGGTGCTACTTCTGGTTCCACCTTGGCATATATTTTACCACCACTGTGTCATGACAAGATGACTAAAGAGAATAAATCAAAATTACAACAAGCACCTTATTATGCTTGTGTCATATTTGGTTTTATCGTTATGTTCATTTCGTCATTTCAAACAATCAAAGAAAGTTGGCAAAGCTCTGGTACTTCCGGAAATGGACATTGTGTAGATTGATAGACTTTTTTTTTTTTGTATCGGCTTATATCATCTTTTACTACAGTCGTTTTGAAAAGGAAAAAAAGAAATCTTGTACATACATTCTTATGTAACTTAGTCGTATGTTATTGTTTATCGTTCTAATAATCGCTTTAAAATTTAATTGTAAAAAATTACTTTGAAGGACAAAAATTTTAATTAGTATAGAATATCCAATAATCCCACCTATGTTTCTTGTAAAAAAATGTAAATAATTTTTACATAAGAAAATTTTAAAGACATCTATTATATCTATAAACTTTATTTCGCCTAAGAATTATCAGCTTTGTTTATAAGTTGGTGGATCTCTCTAAGGCCTGCAAAAATATCAGCTTCTTCCTGTGGTGCTGTGACAGTAGATGTTTCAAGAACACTTGATATTTTTTCGTTAGTATCACTAAGTTCTGTTTTTTTATCAATCGTACTAGTTTGATGCAGTTCTTTCATCACATCAGGTTCAGCATAATCATTAACTGTAGCAATTTCCGCAATTTCCACCTGATCATATTCACCATCTGAATCTAAAATACCATCACTTTCATTTTCACTGTCTGAGATATCAGAAGAATCAATAACGGGGCCGTTACTCTTTCTAACTGAAGTTTCAGAATCTGAATCGTCGGAATCGTAGCCCTCAGAATCTGAATCATCGGAATCCGAATCATCGGAATCCGAATCATCGGAATCCGAATCAATAGAATTCTTTAATGAATTAGAATTGTTGTTATCATTTTCAAAGTTTTTTAAGCCCGTAAATTGTGCGATATTCTCCTTGACAGATTCACTTTGTTTGTTTGTTTGCCCCGAAATAAGAGTAGGCAAAGCCACACCCACATCCATATGCACATCACTACTGTAATTAAGTACAACGCCTTCATTGACAGAATTATTTGCTTCATCATCAGAATTATTTGTTTCATCATCAGAATTATTTGTTTCATCATCAGAATTATTTGCTTCATCATCAGAGTTGCTGGTCTCATTATTAGAATTGTTGTTCTCGTCATCAGAGACGTTAATCTCATTAGTTTGAGAGTTTTCTACCTCTGAATCTTCCACGGGTGTACTTCTGGCTCCAGCAGGTTGCAATATTTTTAAAAGTGTATCTCTAGTTTGTTGGGATGTATTTTTTTGGATATCGGTCTCTTGGTTCGTTTCGTCTCCTGTAAAATGATCATCTAAATCGCTAACATTCTCTATATCCAGTGTACCATTGTTCAATGCATCATATTGTGCTTTAGTTATTTTACCTTGTCTTTTCTGCAGTAATTTTTGAAGCTGCAATTCTCTTTCAAAGAATTCATCGTCATCTGACATGTCTTCATCACTATCATTAATGTATTTTTCAGAAAGTCGACTTCTACGCAAAATTTCATTATCGGAGAGCAAACCATCGTCATCTTGTATAATTTTTCTTCTTTTTACCTTATGTTTCTTAGAATTATCCTTTTTATCTTTCTTAGTCTTCTTTCTTTTCTTCTTGGTAGCATTACCCATTTCAACTAATTCACCGTCTGCATTTTTCTTCATGGCTTTACCCTTTGTTCTTTCGGCACTTTTCAATTTTCCCTCTAGCATTTCTAATTCATCTAATTCTTCATCTCCCGAATCGGCTAAATCGTCGGCAATAATTCCGGCATCAGCATAACCACTGTGTTTTTCTGGAACATTATCATATTCATCAGAACCATCCTGATCATCTCCAGATTCATCATTATGTTTAGATTTTCCTGTTCTCTTTCTCCGCTCTGTTAGTTCACGCTGTTCGACGTTAGGATCTTTGAATTGGTTTTCTATATCAATACTTTCCAATGGTGTATTAATAGAAATTTCAATATTTTGCTTGAATTGTAAAAGGGCATCGGGATCACGACTAATTAAAATACCATTGATTATATTACCAACACGACATAATAATCGAAAATAGGGATTCACCCTACATTGTTTAAAACATTCTCCTTCTAACCTGAACGAATTTAGTCTTCCAACAATAGTGACATCATCATCAATTGTGTTCATGAATTCATTATACCATTGGTTCAAAAATTCAACGAGAAGTTCAACAAGCTGTAAATTGTCACCATAATAAAAATATGAGATAAGCAGTGCAATCTTTCGATTATTAGAAACATTTTCTTCAACAAACTCAATATCTTCATTACCAGACTTCATTATTCTCTGCTCTCTAACTGTAAAATCTGCTGAAGCAAATGAATCACCGGTCAAATAATATTTTTTAATCTCCATATCATTAATTTCAGAAAAAGACATTGGTTCAAGTAAAACGAATGGTGTATTGGCGCATAATTTTGTAAACTTATGCATAAAAAAATTCAATAAGTCACCAAATTCAGCTTTTATTGAGTTTGAGATTGATGCATTTTTTAAGTCGTGTAGTGTCAACATGAAATCTAGCCTTACTAGCTTAAAAAAATGAAGATCCCACTTTTCAAGTAACTTACTAAAATATGACAGGCATTTTTTCAAATTAAATTCACTGATATCTTTATATTGATAAAATAACCAAATATAAACATCAACTGTATTCTCATGAAACAACAATTCTTTAAAATATTCACATAAATCTTTATCCAATGTTTTATACCTTTCCAAATTTCTCTTCAGCATTCTAAGACTTTGATCTCCTTCAAACATACCATCTTCATCAAAATCATCTGAATTTTTATTGACAAGCATAATTGGAACCTTTAGTCGAAGAATATAGTTAATAATTTTTAACAAAGTATTGACAAAATCGATCATCCCCATGGCAACAGCATATGATTTTTTATGTGCACCATGTGGAATTTTAAAAAGTTCCTTTATTTCAGTTTTCACTTCAAATATTAATCTCAATGATGCTTCACCTCTTGAAATAATTGCTCTCAATCTCATTTTATCATCATCCAATAGCTTGGATGTATCATAACGTTCATAAGAATGAATAGTAGCAGCTGCTTGAATAATCTCTGTTAACACCGAAGTTGTAATAACAAGTAAATCGTAGGTTGTTTTGTTATTAAATAAAGGTATGAATTTATTTATTAATGACTTAATAACAGAGCCACTAAAACAATAAAATAAATATTTGTATCTTTCAACTGTCTTGAGATCTCTTGGAGCCACAGTTTGATAATTTTTTTCGTATTTCAAAATCCAATCCATGACAAAAAAATAATGATAATGAAATGTGTAATCATTTACCGATGAATTTTTTAGTAAAGCATTGTAAATTTCCTTACATACAACAGCATAACAATTTTCGATGAAATCTTCTACAAATTTTGACATTAATTTTTTGGTTTTATAATTCAATTTTACCCATTTATCAGAACTTCCAACTTCTGCTAACGATGAATATGTTGTTCTGTTGAATATTTTACCTGTTCCTATTTTAGAAGCATTTGAATCCAGCATTTCAAAAATATTTTCATTCATTAGTTTATTTTGACCAGATAAAACACGATTACCATTTTTTTTATCTTGGACATTTATCAAAGAACCAAAATTCGCATGTCGAGTCGAGTTTTTAGAAAATAGCTCTTTCTTTTTTTGAGTTTCCACTTGCATAAGTGATTGAAGTTTGGAATTTGCAGAAGTGATTTGTTTTTCCTCTTGCTCTTGCAATACATCTCTATTATCACTTAAATTTAATTGTCGACTTAAAGTCTCAGTTATTAATGATGATCTATTTGATGATGTAAGTGTTGATGTACTTGTTTCTAATGAGAGAGATTTTGGATCAACATATAAGAATGCATAAAAATAAAAATCTAAGCATGCAGTACCTAAAATTTCTGTTTCAAATTCTTTGGATAAATTAGATGCGATTGTCTGAACAACTGATAAAACCTGATATTTTTTAAAAACTGTAAAAACAACATCAAGTGATATATCTTCTTGGGATATTCCTGGAGGGAGAGCTTCAAAAACATTAATAACATTGCTCCTATTTCTTTTTGATGATTTCGCATCTGATGGTTGGATACGTAGTACGTTTGCAAAAAACGTAAGACACAAGTTCAGTATAATATTGTCTCGTCTAGTCACATTTTTTTTATCGAGAGCTAAAATAGGAACAATAAGTGCAATAATATACTTGAAAATTTTCCCCTTTTTATAATGTAATAAATGGTATTTGTATTCAATTTGAGCCCTCTTTAATTTAGAATATAGTTCTTTCTTATTTTCTTTCGATTCATCTTGCAATCGCATAGGTGTCAATAATCTCACCATTAATTCCAAAGTTGACAAAAGAATTTTCAATGTTTCAGGGTTCCCATTTTCAATGTCTGTCATTCCATATTGAACCATAATTGGAATTAAATCATTTATGAAAAGACCGCTATCATGGCAGGCAGATGCGACACTCCAGACATTCTTATCTTCATCGACATGTTTCAACCAATGCTTAATATCTTTCAAGCAGCCTAGCGCTTCTACACCAAGAATATATTCACTTGGTGGGTTAGGATCAAATCCACCAAGTGCTGAACAAAGCATAGTTATTCTTCGTCTAATCACTTGTTCGTCACGACTCACATTTACAGAAGAAGATGCAAGTGGATTTCTACTCATACTCAAAACAGTATGCAGCCTTTCTTCTCTCTTCATCGCTGC
Source organism: Pichia sporocuriosa (assembly GCA_030574275.1). Lineage (NCBI taxonomy): Eukaryota > Fungi > Ascomycota > Pichiomycetes > Pichiales > Pichiaceae > Pichia > Pichia sporocuriosa. The sequence goes on from JAJMES010000256.1 coordinate 48,986, forward strand.
CTTGTCTATACCAAATTCTTCTTCTTCATATTTATCAACATCAGAAAGCAAATCTGCCTCATTTTCCATCTCATCATCATCATCATCGTTGTCCTGTAATCTCGTTCCTAAATTCTTTTCCACAAGTTCTTCAAAACCTTCCTCTTCTTGACCATAAAATTCACCCACTTCTGCCATCTTATTTTTCGTCGGATGTTTGCCTTTAAATAGATCTTGTTGTCAGTTACTACAGTTAATAATTGGTGCAAAAATGCTCAACTTCTATATCTTCTGAACGCGACACGAAAACTGAGAAATTCATGTTCCTTTTTTTCTTACTTTATTGGTTGGGCCGATCGTCGTGGAATTTAACGTGTCTGTTGTACCATGTTAACTGGGAGATAACAAGCAAAAGCAAGATTTATAAAGACGTCTAACAGGTATCAATATTTATGATTGGGTGGGGTATTAAGCTGATTTTTCAAATCCAAAAAAAAAAAAATTGAAGCTTATGTGGAAAGGCAAAAAGCTAATATAGACGAGGAAACAATAGTAGTGTAGATCATTATAAGTTTGATGTATATGACCTACTATTGCTTCAATAACTTAATCAATACCCAACTTGGCGATTCTTCCGACTATTACCCTGCTAAGAATCTCGGCATGCTTTCTATTTATTCAATTTCAGGTGATGAATTTTATTGATTACATACACAAATTCCAACAGAGCTAATTTATAAAAGATCTATACAGTATCTGAAAATATTATATGTTCTTCTTCATCAGCTGGCTCGGGGGAAGCCAAATGTTCCGCAACATCTGGGTCTTCAACTACTACAAGATCTGTAGGATCATCCTCCGAGATAATAACCATACTTTCATTTGTTATTTCCCCTTTATCAAATTCTTGTTGTTCATTATATTCTGAATCAAAATCAACAACTTGAAATGAAGTTTTTTCAATATCCGGAGCAACAATATCATTTATACCACTATTCTGCCCATTGTTTTCGAAATAAGGATCTTTTTTTATTGATTTATTCCCTTCTATTTGGTTCATATCTATATTCATATCCTCATCTATGATGCCTTCATTCATATCATCGTTTATAGATTCAACACCAAGATCGATAAATCCTTCTAACTCTGATCCCGTTGAATTTCTAGTCGGTAGATTTGGCCTCGAATCATGAATATTTAAAAATTTTTTAAAACTATCAAAAGATGTAATTCTTTCCTTAAAATCTTTATATTCCTCTCTATTTTTAATTAAGAACCCAATAAGCATTGATGGATCTATTTTATCTAGATTTAACTTTCTTAACTTGGAAGTATGTATAGTATCAAGTATATCTCTTTTAGACTCTTTCACAATATGGCCAGATTCATCCAATAATATTGCAGGCTGGGGAATATGTGGATCTAAATAAAAAAGATAATCTGATTGATATCCAAAAAAATAATGTGATGAAGATGGTCTCCCACCTGCTATCCCTACACCATACGGCATTAACAACGTCATTTTCAAAAATTCCCAGTACAAAGAGTGAATACTATAAACACCTAATCTTACCCCACATAAAATTAAAATTGGATTAAAACTACCTGTATTTTTGTCTTCTGCCAAATTCATCAATTCATCTTCAAAAATATCGCCGGAATCGGTAGATAGATAAACTTTCAAATCTGTATCGGTTGCATTTTCATTGCATAACTTTTGAATACTTTTAGCGGCATTTGAAGGACCAAACCATTCTCCAGGTTTCTTACCACAAAATTTAGCAGCATAAAAAACATAGTTATGAATTGAAAATTTTGCCTCCGGAGTGTCTGCAAATTCTTCAACGATTTTCCAATGCTCTTCTGTTTGATCACTTGTTGAATTTGATAGTCTCCAATCTCTTCCCATTTTCAAAGTAAGTAAAGCATTCGCCAATAATGATTGACTTGTACGTATCATACATCCCCAGCCTGAGTCTGTTGTAAATCCTTTATTTAAATTACCTATATCCAGAGTACCTCGAAATAATGACCCCAATAACAATGGTGATGGCCCATTCTTATCTCGTTCAATCAATGGAAATCCGGATCGATATGTAAACCACAAGCGTGTATTGAGATCATCCAAAAACTCTTCTGGCCATTCAGTTGTGGTCAAATAAGTTTTTATTGCTTCATTGTAGCTTGAATTGATATTAACATTGGATATTTTACTGAAAAATTCCTTGATACTATTGAATGAAGTATTCTCCCGTGTACTAATTTTATTACTATCAAGTTTTAATCCCCCCTTACCTTCAGTATTAATATGTTGTAAACCGGCGGTATCTATACATAATTTATTCGCGTCGGTCTCAGATTCTACTGATTTATCGTTAGTGTTTTTCTTCTCTTGTTGAGGTTTATAACTCTGACCAAGTATTACCAAGTCCGCAGATGAGCTTCCGTCACAATTGCCCGGAATCTCACAAACATAATCCAATGCATCATGAATTCCATGAAATCCTTGGCTCATTTTCTCAACATTTGCATCCGCCATGTCTGATATTTCCCAGAGTGTATTTATCTCTTTCAGCACAGGAAAACCTCAACCGGTGGCAATAGCAGAAACATGTGGGAACCAAATCATCTCCTTTTTTGATAAGGCCCACCAAAAAAAAAAAAAAAAAAAAAAAAAAAAAACATTAGATAAAGGAGCGACGCGTCGATTTCTGGTTTCTATATTTTTTTTTTCTCTTTTTTTTTTTGGTGACATGTTTTTTTGGAGCTGAAGAAAGAAGGAGAGTTACTCAATTAGAATACATCTTTATCTACGAAAATTTAGGAGGATTTCTCAACAAGTATACAACAATATGGGCCATGGAAAGAGTGGTAGAAAAGGTAATTCAGGTGGTGGCAGAGGAAGAGGTAGAGGTAGGGGTAGGGGTAGAGGTAGAGGAGGTAGCAGGGGAAGTTCTAGGGGTGCATATTCCGGTAGAAATGGTAGAGGAAGGAATAGTAGGACATTTTTTTCAAATTTAGAAGATGATATAACACAATATTCTAATCATGATCAACTCTCGGATGATTACATTTCTTTAAGAAATACTCGAGCCAGTATACCAGTTAAATTGAACAAAAAATTAAAACATTCAAAACTTGATCAAATTAACGATATGGTTGACTTAAACAAAGGCAATTTTACAAATATGGAAGAAATGTCACTTAATTCAATGATGTACCATGAATCTAATATGAGAAGAAAACGAAAAAATGAAAATAGCATGTATAATGAAGTCAGGTATACAAATATGCATCGAGAGGAAATTTTCAACAAGAGTTATAGAAAAACGACAATTGAATTCGTTAAGGCAAAAGAACTTTATGATCCTTCTAAGTCCTTATGGGATAAGTTATTACCCAAGGAAGAGGTGAAAGAATCAAAAATTGCTGATGTTCCAAATGTGGTCGACATGGAAGAAGAAATTATCAGTCAAAATACCATTATACAGAATTTGGATGGTACGCCATCTGAGACGTACAATTCTGGTGATGATAATATATCTGATCATTGTAATTCAGATGCGGAAGATATTGAGGATATTGAAAATATTGAGGAAGATTCCAATGGTAGCGATTTCAACTCTATTCACTTTGAGTCCGATCTTAATCCTGAAGACGAATTAGGAACAGCTACATCAACGAATCCAACTTTAACTTTTGAACAATTAAATGTCAAAACTAAAAAGGCCGAAATTCTCTTCATAGATGATAATGATGGAGAAACTTTTAATATTTCTTATGATGATGATGAAGATGACGATAGCAATGAAAGTGACAATGGCATTTATTCTATAAGTGATAGCAATGACGATGGCTATGACGATGACGATGACGATGACGATGACGATTCTGCCTTGGAAGATCCAATCCAAGTAGCTGAAGATGAATATGATACATTTGAGAATACTTCCACAAATATCCAGATTGGAAAATTTTTGGGTAAAATGAAGCAAACGAAAAACGGGGAAAATTTTATTGAATTACCATCTATTGAAAAAAATAGAAATAAGAGCAGCATGAAGAATGAAAAAGTTATTTATACTGTTTCTCGTGATGATGATAATATGAATGTTGAAGATGTTATCAGACATGTTAACAAAAAACTTTATGGGCTTGTTGACGAATCTGAAAACGGAATAGAACTCGGGAATGAGGAAAATGAACCTGAATTTGGTTTTCTTGAAGAAGATTATGTTTCATTTGATGTAACACAGATCAAAATTGAAAATATGCGTGTTGGCTCTATGGCCGATCATCAACAGTATCACGTCCAAGCGCCATATTTGTTTGGTTTTGATGATTTCCAATGGCTTAATAAACAGGATTTTTTAAATTTTTTGGTTGAAAATGGATTGCCGGAGCACCGTTTTAATGCTTTCATTAAAAGTGCTACAGCGCATCTTATTGATCCACTTTTGCCAGATGGTAGTAGAGAGTTTGATGAAGATGAAATATATATATCTGATAGCTCGGAGGATGATGCAGATTCCGAAAATGTTAAGCTACCATCAAAGGTAGCCATAGACTCTGATTCTGATTCAATTCAAAGTGATACCGAATTAGATGAAGAGCTTATGGAAGGAATGGAAGATCTTTTGAGGATGCACAACTTCAGTAAGAACACTTATTATGACCCGCTGGAAATTTCCACGAAGACTATTAAGGTTAAAGGAAAGAAAAAGAATCTCTCGCTTGAGTTAAACAGCGAAGTGAGTCCTGAGTTCAGGAAATTTCTAGAAGATAAGTATATTTCAAGAAAGCAAAACAAAAAAGAGAAAAAGGAAGAACGTGAATTTGCAAGAAAAAACAATATGTACATGTTATCCAAGTATCCATATTTTGTTGAAATGCCAGAAATCATACAAGAATTAAAGTTTTTTAATGAGGATCCAGTAAGAGAAGTATTACGATTACCTCCATTTGATTTTCATGTTCATTTGGTTTTAAAAATGATAGTACAAGAATTTGGTTTTATTTCAAAAAAGATTGGTAAGGGCGCAAAAGAATACCTAGAAGTCCGCAAACCACGAAAATCCAAAATCAGAGAGCCTAATTGGGGTAGAATCCAGAAGCTTTCAGATAAGCGTAAATTATGCTTTCGTATGGATGTTCACTTGTCACGTGAAGAAAAACGTGAACTTAAAAGAATCAAAGGGGGACCCTCTGAAGTTGAAAAACTTCGAAATAAGGGAAGAGGTACTTTTAGCTATAAAGAGGGTGAAGTTGTTGGTGCAAATGCAAAGGAGATTGATTCCAATAGTATTGGTAGAAAATTACTTGAAAGAATGGGTTGGCAACAAGGTGATGCTTTGGGTCCGCATCATAATAAGGGGATTATTGAGCCAATTAAAGTTGTTGTTAAAACTTCAAAAAGAGGTATTTCTTAGTTTTTGAAATTTCTTACATTAGATCTAGATATCAAATATTTTTACTTTTAGCAATTAATTTCAAAACCATTATGTTAGATAATTATACTAGTTTGCGTCGAATTATAAGTCTAAATCATTTATAGAATTTATAAACTGGACCCAACCGCTATCCTCGAGAATGTCCATAATTTTATGATGAATTTGAGGTTGTGAAGATGGTGTGCTCACTGAGTTACAAAGCATTTCTGAAAATGTTGAACCGGGAGTTTGACACTTTACTGTTTCCTGAATCTCAATATTTATTTTACCTTTTCCATTATGTTGTTTAGTGGTTTCTGAAATTGACTCAATATTTCCCGATATATTACTGCCTTGGTCCATAAAAGATGCAGAAACATTTCCAACCGTTTCAATCGGTTGTTCTACCTTGGGTGCTCGTGAAATTGTGTTTGCGTTTTTTTGATTGATCAATGTGGAATAATACAAAGGCATGTCATTATCTTCGGAAGAGTCGGAGCCGGAATAAACCAGGTTGCTGTCACTTTCTCCATCTTGTATTTCTTGTTTAACGTGTATACTGATGTCTTCCATAATGTTGAAAGTACCAACAGGTGTAACATTCTGTTTTTTTGGTATGCCTTTAATTGCATTTTTTCTTTTATTTTTTTTAAATGATTGTTTCTCTTTTTGTTTTGTTGTTAATAGTGACATGAGCTTTTCTATAACATACAGACCACGCACGGCACCTCTTATAACAGATTTAAACGACCTAAAAACAGGGGATATCTGTTTCACCTCTCTAAGAACTTCTTTTTGATATTTATAATGCTTTTCATCTAACATGCAATCTACTAATAAGAAAACAGCAGCATATACCACATTTGTGCAAATTATTGCGTATGATTTATATGATAATGGGAATTCGTCCGAAATAAATTTTTTTATGATTGATATAGCATTATGATAACATGTATCGTAGCATAGAGATAGCCATTCTTCATAAGACATAAATGCTGACATTTTCAAATTCACTTCAAGAATCTCATGATGCACGAGATTTTCAATATGAAATTGAATATAAGAAATCATAATGTCTGAAATATCTGGATATTTAGTTGGATTAAAAGATGAGATGTCTCGAGAGGCCTGTATTTCTAAATAACGTAGCTCAATGTCCGCTTTCTTCAACATTTCCAAAGTCATTGATGGGGCTTCATAATAATATTTCCTCTTTATTACCGAAATTGAAAGTTGAAAACGTAAATAATAATTAGACCAATCTAATAATCCTTGACTTTCATTAATCCATGTTTCCATTTTTGGAATTTTATCCAATATTTTTAAGTCTGTCAGCGGATATCTATCTTGTTCTTCATACCAATCATATGCCAACATATTCCATAAATTATTCCGCTTGATTTTTTCCAAACTTTTTGATAATTTCAATTTATATGATATGAAAAATGATACACAGGTCAAATTATTGGATAAAATATTTCCCCCAAGTAATCCCGAGAGTGGTCTCAATATTGCAATGGTCTGAATTGAATAAAAGTTCGGATGTGTCAAATATCTTCCCCTGCATAAACATTCTAAAGAAGCACCGAAGAATGCTTTAGGATAATTATCCCAGTCATTAATATCAAAATTTAACTTTTTTTCACTTTCTTTGTCACATTGATAGACTCCCGTGCACATTAAGGCATACATGACACTCATAAAAACGTAATTGGGTGCAGTTTTACTGTATACTTCTGTTACATGTTTTTCTTCATTGTCAGTATCTGCCCAATATTTTTCATATTCTTCTAGATATTCGATAGAATTAATTACGGGGAAAAGTATTAAAAACTTCAAACCACATTTAACCAATATGTCACAAGTTTCTTTACCTAAACCACTGATGAGATCCAGCTGGTACTGCCACACTTTTCCCTTTGAGTCTTCGGCCTTATAATTGATATATTTTTTATCATTAAGTATCAACCATTCTTCGGTATTGTAATCCATCTTTAAATTTTTAAATTTTGTATTATCTAAAACCAAACCATTTGCCAAACCTTTATCTAACAGACTGATTGTAGTCGAATAAGTATTCCAACTCTGCAAGGATTTTGGCATTTTTTCTGTAAAATTTGGCGAAAGGGGTTTTGCGCTTTCGTCTTGCAGCATGCTTCCATTCATTTCCATCTTTACAATTTCGAAATCTTCATGTGGATTTATTTCAGACGAAGATACATTTTTGGAAACATCATTATATGATTCCTTGTTATTTAAAGCTGACTTCATTTTCAAAATTGTCTCCTGTAACTCTTTGATTTTCTTTTTCAAAACTTCGTTTTCTTTAGAAAATTTCAATTCTTGCTTATCACCCGAAACCAATAAACCATCAAATATTACAGGATCTCGGGTACATAGATGCGCTTGATTTCTAGCAATACAACGATCACACGGGACTTCAAAATTACACTTAACTTTTCTCTTTTTGCATCTTGAACATGACCGTATCATTCGGTTTGTTTTTTTCAATTTAGATGTGTCTATTATCTTTGGTTTGGAAATTTTATCTATACTTCCGCTTTGTTCATCCTCAACTTTCCAAACAACATTTTTGTTTGGCTTCAAATTCTTACCATCTGATTGATTTCCAGTTTTTGTCATCTTGCCACAACCAAGACCATGACGTGCAACCTTCCTCCTAAAAACCAATTCGAATCAAAACAACCGTAACTCAACATAAGCAGAGTGTTGAAATCAGAAACGCAGGAAAAATACCTACTCCGCGTATCTTTCCCAAAGGGGTAATAATTTCCATAGCGCATTAATTCACCATAAAATATTGTGCAGATATAAAGTTACTCACAGGCAACTATTGCTATCTATTATACCAACTATATTACTTACTAATGAGCGACAATGAACCCGTGGAGACCGATACTGTTTTTAAAATCACTATCCTAACCGCTTGTTCCAAGAATGTTTGAATTTCCCACATGTTTGCATCCTAACAACAAACATGATCTATGATTAGAAACCTTCTCATCATCTGAATCCAACATTTCATACTTGTTAATTACATCAATATCATCAATACCGTTCCCCGGTGGGGAAATCCATGTGAACAATTCCTAAATTGCCCGTGCAACCTTCAGCCATTTCTGCCTGGGAATGGACACACTCGGCGATAGCCTCGGAGACTGCAAGAAAAATTTACTAACTGATTACGTAAGATATTTTCTCCAGGCTATCATGTTTAGACATGAATTTTGACTGGGGGAAGGCGATATTTGTAGATGTTGGTCATTTCTGTTTGAACCCAAGTAGGAGTATAGTGCATTTGTGAATAACTGGAGGATAGGATACAAGAATGTTTTTGAGGCCAGACAATATTAAATCGTGTTCTAACTGCAAGCAAAAAAAGGTAAAAGTATGTCGGTGACTTCTATGCGTGGCCATTTTATTTATACTTGAAATTACTAACATTATTTCCCTTTGTATTTTTGTTTTCACTTTTTATTTTTTTTTTTTTTTTTCAATAGTGTTCTGGAGATATACCACTGTGTTCACGGTGTAGAAAAGCAGGAGTTGATTGTGACATAGTCGACAATGTTTTCT
>JAJMES010000257.1:0-54019 GCA_030574275.1 Pichia sporocuriosa
AGATTATTATCAAGAGCTCCATTAATGGTTCCAGGTATGACTCCAACAACTGTTTCACCTTCATTTATTGCTGCAACTATTAATGCTGGTTATCATATTGAAATTGCAGGTGGTGGTTATTTTAATGAACCAATGATGGAATCTGCTTTAAAACAAGTTGCTGAAAATATAACTCCAGGTTCAGGTATTGGTATTAATTTAATTTATGTTAATCCAAGAATGTTACAATGGGGTATTCCAATGATTAAATCTTTAAGAGAAAGAGGTTTCCCAATTCAATCACTTACAATTGGTGCTGGTGTACCTTCATTAGAAGTTGCAGGTGAATATATTGAAACTCTTGGTTTAACTCATTTAGGTTTAAAACCTGGTTCAATTGATGCAATTTCTCAATGTATTACAATTGCAAAATCTTATCCAAATTTCCCAATTGTTGTTCAATGGACTGGTGGTAGAGGTGGTGGTCATCATTCTTTTGAAGATTTCCATCAACCAATTTTACAAATGTATTCAAAAATTAGAAGATGTTCAAATATTATTTTAATTGCTGGTTCAGGTTTTGGTTCAGCTGATGATACTTATCCTTATTTAACTGGTACTTGGTCAAAATCTTTTAATTATCCTGAAATGCCATTTGATGGTGTATTATTCGGTTCAAGAGTTATGGCTGCAAAGGAAGCTTTAACATCTGAAGATGCTAAAAAATTAATTGTTTCTTGTACTGGTGTTCCAGATTCTCAATGGGAACAAACTTATAAAAAGCCAACTGGTGGTATTTTAACTGTTAGATCTGAAATGGGTGAACCAATTCATAAAATTGCAACTAGAGCTGTTAAATTTTGGAAAGAAATTGATGATACTGTTTTATCATTACCAAAGAATAAAATGTTAGAAGCTTTAGAAAAGAAAAGAGATTATATTATTTCAAAATTAAATGCAGATTATCAAAAACCTTGGTTTGGTAAAAATTCTGATGGTGTTTGTGATGTTAAAGATATGACTTATAAAGAAATTTCTGAAAGATGTGTTGAATTATTATTTATTAAAAAATTAAATAAATGGCTTGATCCTTCATTAAGAGATTTTACTGGTAAATTCTTGAGAAGAATTGAAGAAAGATTTACTATTAAATCAACTAATTCAATCATTCAAAGTTTTACTGAATTAGATGTTAATCCAAATGATGTTTTAAATTCTATCTTTGATAAATATCCAGAATCTAAATCTCAATTAGTTAATGCTGAAGATGCTGATTATTTCATTGCATTATGTTTGAATCCATTCCAAAAACCAGTTCCATTCGTTCCAATTTTAAATGATAAATTTGAATTTTTCTTTAAGAAAGATTCTTTATGGCAATCTGAATATTTAGAAGCTGTTGTTGATGAAGATGTTCAAAGAACTTGTATTTTACATGGTCCTGTTGCAGCTCAATTTGTTAATAAAGTTGATGAACCAATTAAAGATATTATGGATAACATTCATGAAGGTCATATTGCTAAATTATTAAAAGATGAATATAATGGTGATTCTACTAAGATTCCAGTTGTTGAATATTTCAATTCTAAATCAATTTCTAAAATTTCATCAATTTCTGGTGTTTCAATTACTAAATCAGATTCTGAAATTACTTATTCAATTGGTTCAACTTTACCAAATGCTGATGAATGGTTTTCTTTATTAGCTGGTGATAAATATAATTGGAGACATGCATTTATTTCTTCTGATATTATTGTTCAAGGTTATAACCATGTTTCTAATCCAGTTAAAAAAGTTTTAGCTCCATCTAAAAATATTACTGTTAAAATTTTAAATCCATCTGATATTTCAAAGACTAAAATTGTTTTAATTGAAGCTGTTAAAGGTAAAGAAACTGAAATTGTTGAAATTTCTGCTTCTGGTTCAACTATTAATATGAAACTTATTGAAACTAGAACTGCAGATGGTGCTGCAATTCCATTAGAATTATTCTATTCTTATGTTCCATCTGATGGTTTCGCACCAATTGCTGAAGATATGAATGGTAGAAATGATAGAATTAAAGAATTCTATTGGAAAGTTTGGTTTGGTTCTAAAATCCCAATTGATTTTGATTTTGATGTTTCTTCAACTATTGATGGTGGTGCAATGGAAATTACTTCAAAGGATATTGCTGAACTAACTCACGCTGTTGGTAATTCATGTGAATATTTTGTTCCAAGAGCTGGTAGAGATCAATTAGCACCAATGGATTTTGCAATTGTTATTGGTTGGAGAGCTATTATGAAGGCAATTTTCCCAAAATCTGTTGATGGTGATATTTTAAAATTAGTTCATTTATCAAATGCTTATACTATGTTACCTGATTCAACACCATTAAAGGTTGGTGATAAAGTTTCATCAGATGCAGAAATTGTTTCTGTTATCAATGGTCCAACTGGTAAAACTGTTGAAGTTGTTGGTACTATTTATAGAGATAATAAAGCTGTTCTTCAAGTTACTTCTGCATTTTTCTATAGAGGTTCATATGATGATTTTGAAAATACTTTTGAGAAAACTTCAGAAACTCCATCACAAGTTATTATTTCATCTGCTAAGGATGCTGCTGTTTTAAAATCTAAGGAATGGTTCCATATTGAAGAAGGTGTTGAATTATTGAACAAGAGTTTAATCTTTAGATTAAAATCTGTTTATAAATTTAAATCTGCTAATGTTTATTCAAATGTTTCAACTACTGGTAATGTTTATTATGAATCACCAACTAAAGAAATTAAAAAGGCTGCAGAAATTGAATATAATGCAGCATTTTCTTATGGTAATCCAGTTATTGATTACTTAAACAGAAATGGTACACCAATTGAACAACCGCTTATGTTTGAAAATCCAATTCCATTAGCTCGTGCATTAGAAACAAAGGCTCCAATTTCAAATGAACCTTATGCTGCTGTTTCAGGTGATTATAACCCTATTCATGTTTCAAGAGTTTTCGCTGCTTATGCTGATTTACCAGGTACTATTACTCATGGTATGTATTCTTCTGCATCTGTTAGATCATTAGTTGAAATGTATGCTGCTGATGCTGTTGCCCCAAGAGTTGTTGGTTATAAAGCTAATTTCACTGGTATGGTTTTACCAAATGATGAATTAACTACTAGATTAGAACATATTGGTATGATTAATGGTAGAAAAATTATCAAGATTGAAACTAAAAAAGTTGAAACCGATGATGTTGTTTTAGTTGGTGAAGCTGAAATTGAACAACCAGTTTCAACATTTGTTTTTACAGGTCAAGGTTCTCAAGAACAAGGTATGGGTATGGATTTGTACAATTCATCTGATGTTGCTAAAGCAGTTTGGGATAAAGCAGATAAACATTTAGTTGAAACTTATGGTTTCTCAATTTTAGATATTGTTAAGAATAATCCAAATGAATTAACTGTTCATTTTGGTGGTCCAAAAGGTAGAGAAATTAGAGAAAATTATATTTCAATGATGTTTGAAACTGTTGATGTTGATGGTCAATTAAAATCTGAAAAGATTTTCAAAGATATTGATGAACATACTTCAGAATTTACATTTAAATCACCAACTGGTTTATTATCTGCAACACAATTTACTCAACCTGCATTAACATTGATGGAAAAGGCAGCATTTGAAGACATGAAATCTAAAGGCTTAGTTCCTGCTGAATCAATGTTTGCTGGTCACTCATTAGGTGAATATTCTGCATTATCATCACTTGCTGATGTTATGCCAATTGAATCATTAGTTGATGTTGTCTTTTATAGAGGTATGACAATGCAAGTTGCTGTTCCAAGAGATTCATTAGGTAGATCAAACTATGGTATGTGTGCTGTTAACCCATCAAGAGTTAGTCCAACTTTTACCGATTCAGCATTAAGATTTGTTGTTGAACATATTAGTAAACAAACTGGATGGTTATTAGAAATTGTTAATTATAATGTCGAAAATCAACAATACGTTACAGCTGGTGATTTAAGAGGTTTAGATACTTTAACTAATACATTAAATGTTTTCAAATTACAAAAGATTGATATTGTTAAATTACAAGAGATGATGCCATTAGAAAAAGTTGCAGAACATTTATCTGAAATTGTTACTGAAGTATCTGCTAAATCATTAGCAAAACCACAACCAATTGATTTGGAAAGAGGTTTTGCATGTATTCCATTGAAGGGTATTTCCGTTCCATTCCATTCTTCATACCTAAAATCTGGTGTTAAGCCATTCAAGAGATTCTTAGAAAAGAAGATTCCAATGTCTGCTGTTAAACCAACTTCTCTTATCGGTAAATATATTCCAAACTTGACTGCTAAACCATTCGAATTAACCAAAGAATACTTCCAAGATGTTTACGATCTCACTGGTTCTGAAAAGATCAAGGAAATTTTAGAAAACTGGGAAAAATATGAAGTTTAGTTTGATTAATATTGAATGATATTTCTACAAGTTAAATTTTAGTTTTATTTAGGTTTTTGGTTTTGGTTTTGGTTATAATTATTGCAAATAATTTTTTCAGTTTTTCCATTTCAAGTTTCATTTTGGTTTGATTTTTTTTTGGTGTGGCTAGACACATCATTTGTTCTTTTGTTTGTTTTCTTTTTACATTTCTTCTATTTATATATTTGTTCTATTTTTTTTTTTGGTTACATTCTAATCATTTGTCAAAGCAACAAATGCATTTCTATTTTGTTTTGTGGTAAGGACAATTTTATGAAATCTTTGTTTCTTTCTTTTGAACTAGAAAGTGCTCGTTTATATATATTATAATTTAATAATACCTTATTCGTTATAATAAAAATATGGTACAAATGAAATGGTAATGCGAAAATGCCGATGATGGCAACGTCAAACGCGTTTTAGCTGGCTTCCCCGAATTTCATGCCTAATTTAGTTTTCTTTTTTTACTCTTGGCTGATTTTGACATCCATCTTCTTCATTTGGCTGATACATATAACTGAATACTTATACGTGAATACGTATTATGCAAATAGTACGGCCAAAAATTTATTCTTATTTTTTACATTTCACTTTTGCCACATCAAGTTCACCAATTTTACCATTTTATAGCCAATTCCGATTATTCGATAATACTATGAGTAACCAACCAACATTAATGAGATTTTTCTCAAGCAAGAAAAAACCAGTTTCCTCCGAAGAATCGATTGGATTAGCTCAAAATGCAGGGACAGAGAGGAAATCAAGATCAAGATCAAGATCAAGATCAAGATCAAGATCCAGGTCCAGGTCTAGATCAAGCTCGAGGTCGAGGTCGAGTTCAACGTTGAAAGACAATAGTAAAGAAATTCAGCCTAAGGTAAGAGAGAGATCCGTCTCACCACCATCTAGTCAATCGGCAATAACGAAAACAGAACCGAGTCCAAAGAGAGCAAAAATAGATTTGTTTGCTGAAATGGATATTAAAAAGCACAAACGTTCAGCTGAACTTTCCGACGCAAAAGAATTATTAAAACTAGAATCTAAAGTAACCACTCATATTACTTCAAAATTAGATGGCGATGTTATATCGAAGAAACCAATTATGTACTCAATGTTGGCCGATGTTTTTGAAGAGCTTGAAAAGGAAAGTGGTAGATTGAAGAATATTGCATCTGCATGTGCATTTTTCCGGGAAGTTTTAGACTTCACACCATCGGATGATATAGAAGCCAAGACTAGAGAATTATCGATGGTAACTTATTTAATGGTAAACAGATTGGGTCCAGATTATGAACCAGGTTTAGAATTAGGGCTCGGTGAGACCATATTACTCAAAGCATTGGCCCAAGGTACTGGTAGAGAACTCGCACAATTAAGAGCAGATTATCGTTCGGAAGGTGATATAGGTATTGTTGCTCAAAAGAGTAGATCAAAACAACGAGTTATGTTTAAACCTAAAAGATTGACTGTTATTGAAGTCTGGAAAGGATTGAATGAAATTGCAAAAGTGGAAGGTGCAAATTCACAAAATAAAAAAGTCGGGGTTATTAATAAAATGTTAACTGCATGTGAAGGTATTGAAGCTAAATTTTTAATGAGATCATTAGAAGGTAAGTTGAGAATTAATTTTGGTGAAAAAAGTGTTATTGTTGCGTTATCCAAGGCTATCGTTGAATGGCAATTTGCGCAGAAGAAAAAGAAAGTGACATCAGAAGTAATCGTTGAAGCCGAAGAACAATTAAAAGATGCCTTTTGTCAACTGCCAAATTATGAAATATTAATTCAGATTGCAATGAAAGAAGGAATTCTGAATTTAATGGACCATTGTGGTTTGAGTCCTGGTGTGCCATTAAAACCCATGTTGGCAAAACCTACAAAGAGTATTGGTGAGATTTTGGACACATTACAAGGAAAAAGGTTTACATGCGAATATAAATACGATGGTGAGAGAGCACAGTTACATCTTTCAGAGGATGGTAAAATTCACATTTATTCTAGAAATTCTGAAAATATGACGGAGAGGTATCCAGATTTAATTCCTGTTGTTAATGAATTAAAATTAGAAAATCCTGAAATTAAAACATTAATTTTAGATTGTGAATGTGTTGCCTGGGATAAAGAAAACAATAAAATTTTACCATTTCAAGTATTGTCGACTAGAAAGAGGAAAGATGTTCAAGAGAAGGATATTCAGGTTCAGGTTTGTTTATTCCCATTTGATATTCTTTATTACAATGGTGAATCATTAATTCAAAAGCCACTTGCGGAGAGGAGGAACTATTTATATAATGATTTAAAAGAGATTCCGGGGAAATTTACATTTGCAACTAAAATGGATACCGATAACGTTGAACAGATCACAAAATTTTTAGATCAATCAGTGCACGATGCATGTGAGGGATTAATGATTAAAACACTGGATGGAAAAGAATCATATTATGAACCTTCTAAACGTTCAAGAAACTGGTTGAAATTAAAGAAAGATTATCTGGAAGGTGTTGGTGATTCTTTAGATCTTGTTGTTATTGGTGGTTATATTGGTAAGGGAAAACGTACTGGTTGGTATGGTGGTTTTTTGCTTGCTGGTTATAACCAAGATACTGGAGAATATGAAACCGTTTGTAAAATTGGTACAGGATTTAGTGAAGAACTCTTGCAAAAACTTCACGATATTTTAAAACCAACGGAAATTCCTAATCCTAAACCATCATATGTTTATGACAAAACCAATTCTAATGCTAGTCCTGATGTTTGGTTTGAGCCTACTACTTTGTTTGAAGTTAAGGTTGCTGATTTGACCACATCACCAGTTTATAAATGTGGTGCAAGTTATATTGGTAATGGTGAGAAGGGTATTTCTCTGCGATTTCCAAGATTCATTCAACTTAGAGATGACAAATCAACCGAAGATGCCACCAGTAGTGATCAGATAGCTGAAATGTACACCAGTCAATCAAATTTACAGTAATTTTATTCATTTTATTATTTTGTATCTAATTTTATACTAGTTCTTTTCTTATCTTTTATTTTTAATTTTTTTTTTTTTATCAATGAATTTTTTTTAAAATCACATGTTGTTGAAAGATAGTACAACTAACATGTGAATATAATAATAGTTTTAAATAATGTGTATATAATCTACAAAAGCAACAAAAAACACGGTATAATATATAAGGTAAAATCAAATAATGTGTGTAGAACGGTGGGAAGTTAAATTTGAAAAGTGTGGAAAAAGAAACCATCTAGAAATACAATAAGGAGGGAAGAAAAAACCAATAAACATTGAAATCATACATATTAGAAAGTTAGTTATCTTCTTCATTTTTTCCACATTTTTCTATATCTTGTGAATTTTCTGCATTGTCATCATCATTAGGCTCACTATCATCGTCGCTGTACAATTGATCATTCTCGTCAAATATTGAATCTAATTGCAAGTGTTGCAACGTAGGATTTAAAAACTTCATTTTTGTACGCACTTTTACATTCTTATTTTTAACTACTTTGGATCGGTTATCCTTTAGCAAAATACCTTTCAATGGTCCCTTTTTAATCAGACCAGATTCAATTTTGGTAACATCATCTGTAATTTGGTTATTTTCTTCTTCAAGTGCATCAATATCTGGTGTGGTAGGTGATTTCTTCACAAAAGTTTCTGTGGATTTTGAAGGTTGATATTGAATTGCTGATAACAGACCATTGTTGAAACCAATAACTGGAGAAATTCCAATTCCAGCACTCAATGTTGGATTTTCAAAGTTATATTCCATCCCAAAAGTACCTGGAGTAAACATTTGTCCTCCAAGTATGCCAAAATTGAAACGACTTACACTTCCAGAAAGCGATGGTATTGCTAACATCATATAATCCTGAGGTGGATTTATCTGCTGCTCAATGTTGTGTTCGTTCGGGCCAATATTTTCTATTCCAACTTGTTGTTCAATGATATTTTTATTTTCATGGGAATTAGAATTCACAGAGACAATAGGATCACTATTGAGTTCTGAATTTTCTTGTGATGCTTCCTTCCCCTTTCCTTGCTTGTTATTTTCTTCTTTAGTAATTTCTTTTCCTTCTTTATCATCTGTATTATTGTTTCCCAGTTTATCATCTCCTATTGGTATACCATCAAATTGAGCCAGGAAATTAGGCGTTGAATGATTTGGAAAAGGCATAGATATTGGTACTAAATTTGAAGAGGGTAAATTTAGATATGCAGAATTATTTATAGATACCACCGGAGAAACATTTTTTGGATGTTGGAGATATGAGCTGTTTTGTTGAGAATATGCATCAGTTGATGAGACCAATAATTGATCCGCTGAACCTTGATTCTCAGAATTCATTGTATGTGCATTATTAACAGGTATTGGAACTAACTGGGGGATATTTGATGCCAATAATTGACTATTTTCATGGTTTTGTGAGTTTGTTATCGTTGACGACGGATCGATTGCAGAAGGAAAACTTGATAAAATGTATAGCGGAGTATTTGCAGATTGAAAATGTTGTTGCGGGTATGAAGCTGACACCAATTGCTGGCCATATGAATCCAACATGAGAAAATCACGTGTCTGCTCTTTGTGTTGTGGAATTTGTTGATTTTGATTTTGATTTTGTTGATTTTGATTTTGATTTTGATTTTGATTTTGTTGATATTGCATAGATTGTGGTTGTAATTGATGCTGTTGAGAAACTGGCAATTGAGAATTTTGAATTAAAAGAATTAACATTTCATCTGTAAATGTTGGTTGTCCCATGATATTGTCAGGAGATACGAGTGAAGTCAAATAATTTTCATCAAGAAGCTGATTAGAAGAACTGAAAAAATCAAGGGGAAAATCATCAGATGTTTCTGTTTGATTTTGTCTATGGTTGTCTTCAGCATTGGCCTTCTTTGTATTTATTTTCTCTATTGCATAATCATGGTTAGTATTTTCATTCTTTATATCATCAGTCGATAAAGCAAAATTGTCTTGATGTAATATCAAATGGTCTACATTTTTTCCTAAACAAATGGAGAAATGCTTTGATAACTGTTCTACTAAGGGAAATGATTGATCATATTTGAACGATTTAAAAACAGATGAAATTGGTTTAGTTGTAGCTTGTTGGTTTGAAAGTTCTCTTTTCAAATCTCTTTCTAAAACATCATTAAATAATTTATTATGTGGTACACTAAACCAGAAAAAAACTTTCTGTTTCTTTTGAGTTCTTAAACATTGATTTCTGTGTAAAAATTTTAAAAATGGAGATCTTGAATTTTCTAATATTGCATGTGAACCACATTTTAATGCCCTCAAATCCGAGAATATACCTTCTTCAAATTTTTTTCTATCAGTAACTTCACGACCAATACGACTCATTTTATATGCAATACAACGTACAATATCAGTACCCGTAATAAAGTATAAATTATTCCAATATACACAAGATACGAAACCTTCTTCTTTATTTAAAAAATACCTCCTGATGACTTGATTTTCGTGCCAATTAGCTGGTGCAGTGACTAAAAATAAATCTAAATCTTTCACGAGTTGAAGTGAATCAAGTATCTCTTGTGAATACTCCTTTGATAATGTCGAGGTATTATCCAAAGGTGAATGATTTGATGTTTCAATGGAATTTGTATTGGGGCTCAATTGTGAATTGGTAGCCAGAGTTGTGGTTGAAGTTGATTGTGAACTATTATTTGAAAAAAAATTAGGATTTTCCATGGTGGTGAATTTCTGGTCTGGTGTATTTTCAGTTTTAATTCGACCAATATTGTAATCACAAGATGTAGTTTTTGAAGTAATAGTACTCATGATAATTTTAAAATTCTAGATAATATATATATATTTTGTTTCTATAATTATGTTTGATAAAATGCCCAAAAAAAAAGAACAAAAAAAAAAAAAAAAAATAGGTGATAAGATCGGTGGTTGGTTTCTCAAAATTAAGAGAAATTATTGATAATCAGAATGTCCGGTGTTTGGCAACAAATATTAAATAGTAAATAAAAAAATAACAGTGGTTGTAAATTAGTCCTTTGAAAATGAATGAAAGTATATCTTTATTTTTTGGTTTTGTTAGTTTAATACCCACGAGTCTATATATAGGCGATCTAAACTAAATTCAAATATTTCCACCTTATTAACAACACTTACCGTATACTAATATTTGATTGTGATAGTTACAGTAGTGTACAAGTGAAAAATGAAACCAAAGAAGAAAAAAAAAGTAATTTAGATATTAAGTAAATATAGTATCTCTGGGTATAAATGAAATGTATGGCTGTCTGTCTGTGAATGTGTGTTTCCGTTTGCTCGTGTATTGCTGCTATCTATTCAAAACGGAGAATGGTATTTTTTCTTTTCTTTTTGTCCTTTTTTTATTTTTATTTATCCATAAAGAAAAAAGGAAATCAGATCATAAAACTGAAACAGAACAAATGGATAGAAAAGAACCAAAAAAGACAAAAAAAAGACAAAAAATAAGCAAAAAAAAACACTAATCTAAAAGAGGGAAAAACTGGCGAAGCTTTTGGAGATCTGCAATCTTATAGAAGAAAAAACCAAAAAAAATCAAAAAATCAGACAGGAAGGAAAAAAGGTAATGATATCGAGAATAAAATCATATCCCATACGTAATAATAAGAAAACTAGAAGACATCAAGCCAACTAACTAACCAACAAAAAAAAAATCACTCAAACAATGTCTCTTCCTTGTTCCATATCTGTTTCATGTGTCCATTTTTCCTTTGTTGTTTCATGTTTCAGATTTAAGGCTGTGTTTCTTTTGATTTATTAAAAAAAAATCAAAAAATAAAAACTTGATTACATAAACGCAACGCTATGTATAAGATTTAATTCAGAAGCAAATACAATATACATATAGCATTAGGAAATGGTGTTTAATACTTTGTTTACCAGTGTTAAGCATTGATTAGCATTATGCTTGCAATAGTGGGAAGGTTTTGCTATTACAGGCAACAAAAATTAGCTAAAAAAAGCGGAAAGAATTCAATAATATAGTTAGTAACCAAATACATTTGGTCTGTTAGATTAGATATTATGATACATTCAAAATTGGTTCAGAATTAAAGATTCTTGTCAAAAATATTTTGAGAAAAAAGTTAATTCAGTTGTTTTTATGTTCGCTTTAACTAATGGCTTTACAAGGTCTGGTAAGAAAGATTTTGTAAGGGCAACAAACCCTCTAATTTATGTTAAATTTTCAAAACCTAAATTGATAAATTCTAAACTACCATATGATGCTAGTAGTTGGAAAATGTTTGTTATGATAGAAATGTATTTAAGTTTGCTTTCAACTGCATCAGTTGAAAGTTCGGACTGGATAAAATTTACTAATAGGCTATAGGCATGAAAAAAAAAAAAAAAAAATAAAAAGAAGACATGACAGCAATAGTTATAGATTTCAATTTTTATTGTATTTTATTAAATAATATTATAAAAAATTAAAATAAATATAATCAAGAAAAAAAAAAAAAATAAAAAAAGGGAGAGGGGGAAAAGTAACATTCAGTTATTAACCCTTACTTTGTGGGATTTGGCAAGCAGTTTCAATTTCTGGAATTTTTGAGATATTGTCAATCCATTGTGATAATCTTGGATAATTTTCAATTTCCTCCATCCTGCCTCTTCCACTAATCCATGGATAAGTACAAATATCTGCAAGACTTAAATGATCACCGACTAAATAACCCGTTTTGGTTCTTTTTAATCTTTCTTCTAAAACTCCAAACAATCTAAGCGTTTCATTATGATATCTTTTAATTGCAAATTCGTCTCTTTCTGATGCATAAATGGTAAAAAAATGATATTGACCCTTCATTGGACCTAAACCTGCCATTTGAAAGAAAATCCACTCAAGCATTTCATAATATTCTTTTGAACCATGTGGATAAGTAAATTTGAAATTTTTATCAAATTTATCAGCTAGAAACATTAAAATTGCAGCTGATTCATTAACGTGTGTAACTTCACCCTTTTCATCAACATAAGTTAAAGATGGAATTCTACCATTTGGATCAAATTTTAAATACCAATCTTGTTTACATTCAGCTTCCATTATGTTAACTGGGCGAAGGTAATAATCAAGCTTCAAAAGTTCCAATAGAATGGTAATTTTATATCCATTCGGAGTTGCTGCTGTATAAAGTTTTAAATAAGGTGCTTCAATACCTGAAGTTTTTGGATCATTTTCGGAGACAATATAGTGAACCATTGTTAATTAATTTCCCTTTATTAAACTGAACCATTGAATAAAAAAAAGTTAATAGTAAAATTATGAAGGAAAATAAAATTAAAAAGGTGATAAATTTATAGGGAAAAGAAAGAGATAGAGAAGCAAAAAAAAAATAGTTAGATTACAAAGCATCTAGCATTATCGGAATTAAGCGAGGCTGAAACACCGAAAAATAGTGAGAGTGAGAAAAACTTATCGTAGAAAAAAAAAAAAAAACATATTTGGATTACAAAGCATTTAGTATTTAGTATTTAGTATTGTCGGAATTAAGCCAAGCTTAGCATTATCCCCTTCTCCATGGTATTGTCCAAAGGAATTTCCACTAGTTTTGTGCCTGCTAGTACTAACGACATGTCAATTTATTGTATATTATTGTAACATATAAAAATATTATGTACTCTTTTTATTCTTGACCTGCAAGTATAAATATTTGAGTATATCTAGAGGAAAGAAACGTATTGCTTTCCACCGTAT
Organism: Pichia sporocuriosa; assembly: GCA_030574275.1. Classification (NCBI taxonomy): domain Eukaryota; kingdom Fungi; phylum Ascomycota; class Pichiomycetes; order Pichiales; family Pichiaceae; genus Pichia; species Pichia sporocuriosa. The sequence continues at coordinate 13,165 of JAJMES010000257.1, forward strand.
TACAGAAATATGAATAAGGAGACAGCCCATGGAAAGTGTCTGTAACACAATTACTAATAAATTAATTTGGAACAACCAATCGTTTACTAATATACATACAAAGCAGTTAAATAGTGAAATCAATTCATGTAAAAAAGGTATAGAATGCATTGGACACTAGGATCGCATCTATAAAACCCCATAATAATCTTTCTTTTTCTCTTTAGATTATATTAGATAAGATTGGTTCTTTGAGTATGAACTATAAAAGGAGTATAAATAGTCATGCAAGAAGTAGTTCTCTTTTTTGCATCCTGTAATTGTCAACGATTCTGAGCTTTATTACGTAAACCCCCCTTAAGGTCTTAACATTTATATTATCTCTATATATAATTACAGTTTATAAGATCAAAATTGAATTAGATTGAATTCATTTACGACCACGACCACGACCACGTCTACGTTTTCCTTCATTTCCACCATCATCATCACCATTACCAGCATTTAATCCTCTCTTTTTATTTTCCATTATTGTCATTTCAGTTGCAGCATTTGCTTGAGCAGCCTTCTTTTCTTCTTCATACCTCTTCTCTTCTTCCTTCACTTCCCATTTCCAATCATTAAATTTACGACAATACATTTCCATGTTCCAATTTTTCCAAACCATACGTCCGTAAATTGTAATTTTAATTTCATCTTTATTATCAAAGAATGCTTTTGCAATTCTTTCCTTATACATATTTAATTTGAAAGTAAACATCCAAAATTTGTCAACAATATGAGATCCTGTAGAATTACATGCTAATTCAATAAGATATTTTGATCCATTTCCAAGAAATTTATTTAAAATATTTTTCCTTTCTATAATACTGATTGAATCACGCATTTTTAATATACTTTCAACAATATGAGAAAATACCCCATGTTTACAAAATTTGATTAAAGTTTTGTCATCAAAATTAAGGATATTCTCGACACAAATCTTTAAAATTTTATTTTGATCATATTCAATCAATTTTTCTAAAAATAATGATCTTCTTCTTTCTTCAGCTGTTGGCCAATCATCCTTTGTACTGTATAATGTTGAACTTTCTAATTTTAAAACATTTTCAAAGAAATCTTCTTCTTTATTACCTTTGTTGAAAAATTGAACAAATTTTTCGATAATTTCATCCTTTTTATAGTTATCATTTCTAATTGAACAATCAACAATTTTTCCTGCAATATCAAGATTATTAACTATTAATTCATTTAAGACAGGTATTAATTGATCTAAAATTTCAATTTGTTGTTTATCCTTTAATTTTTCCATTAAACTTTCAACGACATAAACACCCGTAGTTTCCCTCTTTGCTAATTTTACAATTCTATCCTTCATATATTTTTCATATAATCTTTCAACACTTTTAACTTTTTGATTTTCAATTGAATTTTGCAAAAAATGTGATCCAATATTATCACTTAATAAATATTCAACAAATGCTCCTTCTTTTTCCCTTTGTTTAATATCAGCATTTTCATCATCACCATTAAAAATCATCTTCCAAATAGTTCTATCCCTATCGACAATACCTTCTAATTGAATTAAAAGTTGAATAAGTGGTGATGCAATCGATTCAATCGCTAATTCTCTAAGACTTTCACTTGTTTCACCTTTAGTAATTTCTTTTAAAACTTCCCTTAATTCATCTTTAAATGAAGATGGAACTTGGAATTTTTTTTTATAATCTTCACTATCTTTAATTTCAATCATTTTTCTAGCAATTTTGGATTTTTTACTTCGTAAAATTGAATTTGATTCAACACTTGATGGTAATTCCTTACCTGTCATTACTAGTAATGTCAACCTTAAAACATGTGATGCATATTTATCCTTCATCATCTTTTTTAGATGCGATTTGAAATCTCCAACAATGAACAAAAACATATTTTCCATACTAACCCATCCTTCACTTTCTTCATCTTCTTCCATTTCATATTCATCAGTTTCATTACCATTTGATAAAATCTCTTTTTCAATCAATGCCGCACATCTAACAAGAAATGTTTCTAAAACGTGTGAACTATATTTTTGCCTTGATAAGTCATAAAATCTTCCATTGAAAGCATTGAATAGTTGATGTACTTGCTTCAATGTAGAATTTAAAATCAATCTTTCCATTAATTTAGAACAAATTTGATTTGTAACTAATTTTAATTCTTTACCCCTTGCTTCTTGGAAAACACTCTCAATAAATAATGATTTTTCTTCAGGAGTACCAAAAGTATTCAAATTTAAAGTTTGTTCTGCTTGATGGAAATATGTTAACTCATTAGAATCAACAAGACCAAAAAATGCTGTTGATTCATTACCATTTGATTCTTGTTGTTCATTTTCATTATTTGAAATGAATTCTTCCTTTTCAACAGATTCTGAGAATTCGTTACTGTTTTCCTTTTTCTGAGATCTTCTTCCTCTAACTTTACCCATTATACTATTGGATGATTAATAAAAGAATAACAATTGTATACTTATTATAAGATGAGAATAAAAGGGAAAGTATAAAAGAAAGAAAAAAAAAAATTTTGAAAAACTTTTCAGACTAAAAAAAATAAAGAAAAAGAAAAATTTTTTAGCGAATTTTTCTTTTTCTTTATTTTTTTCTTCTCTTCTTCTTTTGCCTCACCATTAAATGCTATGATACATTGAAATTCATCTCAGATCGACTGAGGAAAGATATTATTATTTAGTGCTTGTTTGAATTATCTGAGTTAAACATGGATGAAGATGAAGATTCAATCATTGTGTCAAGTGGCAGAAGGAAGAAAATCAATACTAGCAGTCGAATATCAGAATTAGATAATAGTGAAACTAAGGAAAATAACAATAAAAATGGTAATCGTAATGATACAGATTCTAAAAAGAAGGCACCCGAAGCACTGAAAGGTGCAAATGGAGGTTATGCATGGGAAGATGAATATCGTCGATCGTGGGATATTGTTCAAGAAGATGAAAGTGGATCAATTGAAACTATTGTTTCAGGTTTGGTTGAATCACAAAAGAAGAGATTTCTTAAAAATGTCACACCATTTCAGAGAGGTATTATACGTACGATGGTTTTAGTACTTGATTATTCATCAGTTATGCGTGAGAAAGATTTCAGGCCAAGTCGTTCATCAATGATGATTAGTTATACAATTGATTTTGTCAGTGATTTTTTTGATCAAAATCCTATATCACAATTGAGTATTGTTATAATGAGGAATGGATTAGCACAAGTTGTAAGTGAAGTGAGTGGGAATCCAAATGATCATATTGAAGCATTGAAAAAGCTTAAAAGAATTGAACCTGAAGGTGATCCAAGTTTACAAAATGCATTAGAAATGTCAAGAGGTTTATTATTACATGTTGCAAGTCATTGTACAAGGGAAATTTTAATTATATTCGGTGCATTATTTACATCTGATCCAGGTAATATTCATAATACAATTCAATCATTGGTAAAGGAAAAAATTAATATTAGAGTTATTGGATTGACTGCTAGAGTTGCAATTTGTGAAGAATTATGTAAATTAACAAATTTTGGTGATTTAAAGAGTTCCTATAATGTTGTATTGAATGAAACTCATTTTAAAGAATTAATATTGGATTGTGTTACACCATTAGCAGTTACTAAAGCAGAATCTGAGAATAAAGATGGTTTTACATTAGTTAAAATGGGTTTCCCATCAAGAGTTAGTGATATCGAACCAACATTATGTTCATGTCATTCAAGATTAGTTTATGGTGGTTATATATGTCCAAATTGTAAAAGTAGAGTTTGTACATTACCAACTGTTTGTCCATGTTGTGATTTAATGTTAATTTTATCTACACATTTAGCTCGTTCATATCATCATCTTTTCCCATTAAAATTATTTGAAGAAGTTCCAATTAGTAATAAATATAAATCAAACCATTGTTATTCATGTCAAACAATATTTCCTAAAGGTATATCTGTTACAGATGATAATAAAAATATTGAAGATGTAGATAAATCACGTGGAAATGTTACAAATAAAAAACATAAATTTAGTGCAAGGTATAGATGTACCAATTGTCAACACGATTTTTGTATTGATTGTGATATATTTATCCATGAAACGCTACACAATTGTCCTGGATGTGAATCGATCTGTACCAAACTTACATAAATTAATTATATATACAATAAAGAGACGATTACGACGACAGCAATAAACAACGACTATCGACCGCATTTATTGCCTTAATTTCTACGCCGCCGCGGTGTATAAATGGAAAAAAAAAAAAAAAAAAAAAAAAAAAAAAAAGTTTTTTTTTTTTTTTCCTTCCCTCGTAGCTTGCTGCTAAAGTAATGATAAACCTTGAAGATAATAATGATGTCGATGATGATGATGATAGTGAAATAATTTTTTCTTCTTTTTTTTTCATTTTATTTTGACTGCATTACATTTTATTATTCTTCTTTTATAATTGGAATTTATTAAAATTTTGTTGATTTGTATTTAATTGTTTGAATAAATCATCTATCAAGTACAATTGCTATTTTTTTTTTTTATTTCTTTTTTTATTATCATTTTTTAATTATTAATCGACACAATTACAGATAATTATATTTCTAATTTTATAAAATGACAACCAAATCTGTTTTAAGATCAATTAAAAATGTTACTAGTGGATATTCATCTGCTCAAATTTTAGTACGTGAATGTACATCAAATGATCAATCTAGTCCAACTATTACAAAGATGTCAAATGTTGCCGATTTAACCTATAAAAATGGCTCATTTCAAGATGTTATGGATATAATTGACAAAAGATTGAATGATAAAGGTAAAAATTGGAGACATGTTGCAAAAGCATTAACATTGTTAGAATATTTAGTTAGATATGGATCTGATGATGTTGTTATCTGGGCAAAGGATAATCTTTATCTTATTAAAACATTGAGAGAATTTACAACTAAAGATGCAAGTGGGAATGATCAAGGTTCTATTATTAGAGTTAAAGCTAAAGAATTGACTAGTTTATTACAAGATGATGAAAGATTAAAACAAGAAAGAGAAGCTGCAAGTAAATCTGGTTCAAGGGGTAGAAGAAGAAATGTTAGAAATAGTAGACGTACTGGTAGATATTCACCTGATGATGATGATGTTTATGATGAAGATTTACAGAAAGCATTAGAAGAATCAAAATTAACCGCAGAAGAAGAAGAGAATAGAAGGAGGAATAAATCAGATGAAAGTCTTGAAAGAGCAATTCAATTATCTTTGGAAGAGGAAGAAATGAGGAAAAAGAATAACAATTTATTAGATCTTAATGATGATAATAATAATCCGCATGATGTTTATGGATATTATCAACAACAACAACAGCAAATCAATCCAGGTCAAATTATAGGTTATGATATGTTTGGAAATCCTGTTTATGGTAATCAACCAATGAATACTGGTTATTTACAAAATGCATATCAAGATTTTGCAGCTCAACAATTGGCAGCTCAACAGATGGCAGCTCAACAACAAGCTTTATATTTACAACAACAACAGCAACAACAACAACAACAACTATATCAACAACAATTATCAATGCAAACAGGCTCAAATAATCCATTTTCTCAACAACAACAATATCAATTAGCACAACAACAACAAGAGCAACAAAAATTATTGTTAGAACAACAACAGAGAGAAGCTGAAGAAGCAAAGAGAAGAGAAGAAGAATTGAGAAAGGAACAATTATTACTTGAACAACATCAACAAAAATTATTAGAACAACAACAAAGGGTACAAGAACTGCAACAACAATCTCAATCACCTATTAAACCAACTCTAACTGGTAGTCAAAAAATGAGTGAACAATATTTTGAACTTAATCAATTACTGGCAAATGGTACTGGACTTGATACATTTGGTAATACTGGTGATGCTAGAATTCCTGCACAATTTACTAAAACTGGTACATTTATCAATTCTCAAGGTACAGGTTATAAACAAATTTCATCAAGTGGAAATCCATTTTTAGATACTCAATTTACTGGTATGGGTGTTGCTTCAAAACCTACTTCTATTGTCCCATCAGAAACGGGTTATGGATTTGGCAATCAGCAACCACAGAGGAATGATGGAAATTCCAATAGTTTGATTGATTTATAGTGTAGTTTCATTAATCATTTGAATCTATTTTTATTTTTTTCTTAAACTTGGCCTTGGCCTTGTCTTTGAACTTTTATTTTTAATTTTACTTTTACTTTTCCTTTTACTTTTACTCTTTTTTTTTTCACTTTTACTTTTACTCTTTTTTTTTCACTTTTACTTTTATCCTTTTTCTTTTTTTGTCCCTCCTTCTGTTCATCTCATCTTATTTACCTTATATATATGTAGCGCTACATATATATAAATATGAATATAAATTTATTTTTATAATATTTTATTTTATCATATCGTATTTATCCTCATCTGGAAATATCTTATCATTACGTATCTTATCATTCATTCAATGTGCTACGATCTTTTTTCACCCGTAAGTGGTATGTTTACCCAAATAGGTGAATATAACGTCGATAGACGCGAAAATCGTACAAATATTATCGATATTTGCTAATATTTGGATAGGGTTTCCCCTGAGCGCCACTACATATGGAAAGTACTGCCGAGATACTTATCACGTGTAGACTGGTAGGATTGGCACTTCAGTAAGGTTTACGTAAACATGTGGATGATCCGTGCACCACAAGGGAATGATCTGTGCACCAGGATTCCAAGTTGGACTTCTGAGCAACAGGTGTCCAGTTTGCAATGTAATTAGTATTGAGTGTATCTTCACTATTGGAACGTAATCCACAACCTTTATATAGATTATATAGATATAGAAGGAACATAACATAATTAACTGAAGGTTCAGGTGTTTATTATCACTGAACTGTATTTATTAGCTAACTTATAACGGTCAACCGCATTGGGCAATACCTCGAATATTGTCAATATTTAATAGCAGGCTTTAATAAACTTAAACATATATGTATATGTATATGTATATAGAAAGATTCTAAACAACCAATAAATCAAGGAATGGACATATTTAGTGTAATTGCTTTGTACACTAAATATATCGACGACTATTCGGACTCACCGATAAGATATTAAAATTGTTACCCGGAAGATAAGTGGATAAGAAATCACTCTATTGTGGTAATATGTATTTATGTCTTAAATTTCGCGGATTGAAAATTGCAATTCCCCTTTTTATGCTTTTTTTTTATTTTATTTTATTTTATTTCTGCTGAGCTTTAAATTTTAGAGTAGAGTTGGCTCATCTTCTAAAGATTCATTTTGTTGTTTTTTTCTTCTTTTATTTGAATATCAATATCAATACTGAAAGGTATATACAATTGACATTGAAATTTTAGAATATGTCAGGAAGTAATAGGTATGTGTTTAAAAAAAAAAAAAAAAAACATGAAAGGAATATAATAATTTTGGCTTTTGACACTAGTAACAAATTACTAACTTTTTTTTATTATTATTATTATTAATATAGAGGAAGAGGTGGCTCCAGAGGTGGAAAAGGCGATTCAAGAGGTGGTAGAGGTGGAAGAGGCGATTCTAGAGGTGGCGCTAGAGGTGGAAGAGGTGATTCCAGAGGTGGCTCAAGAGGCGGTAGAGGTGGTTCAAGAGGTGGTAGAGGTGGTTTTGGTGGCGGTGATGCACAAGTTATTAAACCAGATTATAATTTTAAACCAGAATATGAAACTAAAATTACTGACCCAAACCCACTACCAAAAATTAAAGAATTATTGGCAGTTGAAGAAAAGGCTAGAAAGCCTGAAGATCCTTATCAATTAGTTAGAAGACCAGGTTATGGTAATCTTGGTATTAAAACTAAAGTTGGTACAAATTATTTAAAATTTGAAGTTACAAATATGACATTTTGGTATTATAATGTTACTTTCCAAGCTGAAATCGCCGCAAAAAAGAAAATCAAACAAGATCTTTTAGAAGTTTTACTTACTAAGAGTCCATTTAGTGGTTTAAAATCTAAAATTTCTCATAATAGTTCAGATGCGCTCTATACTTCTGCTCCTTTACCAATCAATAAGGAAGATGAAAAGGTCCGTTTTGTTTTTGAACCAGAAGAATATAAGGGACTTATTTCATCAACTGTTATGAATGCACTTAGAGGTTCTAATAAAAAAAAGCAAACATCTGCAGACAAAGATCCTGAAATTTATTGTACAGTTGAGTTTATTCATAAATTAAATATGGATGATTTGAATAATTGGGTTAAAATAAACGATAAAAAAAATATTGAACCAAACGCTTATATCAGTGCGTTAAATGTTGTTTTAGGTTATCAAATTTCAAAATGTTCAAATGTTTTCTTAGCTGGTAAAAGTAAATTTTTCTTTGTTAATAATCCAGAAAAATGTCAATCCTTCCAAAGAGGTTTATATATTGCAAATGGTTATTATGCATCAGTTTTACCAACTTTTGATAATGTTATGATTAATGTTAGACCAGTTGCTGGTGCATTTGTTAAATCTCATAATAAAGACGGTTCTCCAATGTCAGTTGCTGATTTAGTTGCTGATTATTTTGGTGAAAGTGATTTGAAGAAAGTTCCTGCAAGTGAAATTATTTCTCAAAAATCATTTTTCAAAGGTATTAAAATTCAAAGAACTTATTTAGGTCATAAATCCAAACCTAAAGGTATTTTTGATATTAGTAGATCTGAAACTGCTAATAATTATAAATTTGATTGTGATGGTAAACAAACTTCTGTTGCCCAATATTTCAATGATAAATATAAATTTAAACTTAAATTTCCTGATGCTCCATTGATTCTTTTAGGTGGTACCAATTTTGTTCCAATGGAAGCTTGTATGGTTTTACCAGGTCAAGAATTTAAGGGTGAAATTAGTGATGTTAGAGGGGTCTTAAGTTTTAGTACTCATAGACCACATGTTATTGCTGGTTTAGTACAACAAGATGGTGTTAAAAATTTAACAACTTCACTTTCAGCAGAAGAATCTAAGAGAATCGGTAATAAATTAGTAGTTGTTCCATCAAGAGTTTTGACTGCTCCAGTTTTAGAGTATAAGAATACTAAAATTACATTTACTGAAAAACCTGCTGATGGTAAAAGTGAAAAATCTAAGGGTTCATGGGATTTAATTAACAAACAATTTTATGAACCGGTAAAGGGTGTTAAACGTTTGTGTGTTTTAGTTTTGGAAAATTCTAGAAGGCCATTACGTGATAATGATAAAACTGATATTGAAGATGCATGTACTGAATTTGTTGGTGAAGTCGCTAAGCATGGTGTTAAATTCGACAAAAATTTTATGATTAAACCTGTCAGTTATGATCGTGTTGAAAATTTAACAAGAGAAATTGTTTCAGTAATGAAACCTTTACAATCAAAAGTTGATTATGTTTTAACAATTTTAAATCAAAAAGAAAAGGCAATTTATGCTTCAGTTAAAACTGCACTTGATAGAGATTTAGGTATCTTAAATCAATGTACACTTGCTAATAAGTTTGCAAAGAGAAAATTCGGTAAGTTTGATATCCAAATGTATGCATTAATGAGTATGAAAACTTGTATTAAATTGGGTGGTACCAATCACGTTCTGTCTAAGAATGATCTTGGTAAGTTAGTTATTAATGGCTTACCAACATTACTTCTCGGAGCTGATGTTACACATCCTACCAACAACTCCAACGGTACATCTATCGCTGCAGTTGTTGGTTCAATTGATGACAAGTTTAATAGTTTCCCAGGTTCGATTTCTGTCCAAGAACAAAAACAAGAAACAATCTCTGAAATGTCTAAAATGTGTGTTGAAAGAATCATGGCATACAACAAATCAGTTGGTAAACTGCCAGAATGTGTTTTATTTTACAGAGATGGTGTTTCACTCGGTCAATTTAACATTATTTTAGATGAAGAAGTTACCGCTGTAAAGAATTCTTTCAAAACTATTGAAAATAATTTGGGTGTTAAATTTGATCCTAAATTAACTTTTGTTACTATTTTAAAGAGTCACAACACAAGATTCTTCCCACTTGAGACTAATGCTAAAAATTCAAGTGGTAAAGAAGTTGCAGTTGCTGCACAGGATAATATTTTACCTGGTTCTGTTGTTGAAAAGGGTGTCACCTCAAGAAGTCTTTATGATTTCTTCTTACAATCACAACAAGCATTACAAGGTACCGCTATCCCAGGTCATTATTATGTTTTATATGATGAAAACAATTGGTCACCTGATGAATTACAGAAGGTTACATATAATCTTTGTAACGTCTTTGGTAGAGCAACTAAATCTGTCAGAGTCGTCCCACCAGCTTATTATGCTGATCTTTTATGTGAAAGGGCCACTTGTTTTGTTCAAAATGCTGTTGTTGGTAGAAATCAAAACCCGGTTGAAGCAGCTAAGAAAGCTCTTGGTGCTGGTATTCACAAGAATGTGACCGGTAGAATGATCTATATTTAAATTTAGCTGTGCCATTGCTTGATGTTCATTTTTTCTTCAATTTGTTATCCCATATTTTTTTGTTTTCCTAGTTTTTTTCTCCATTTTCGTATTTTCTGTTTTTAAGCGATACGCGGTATTTTGATATTTATAATATTTTATTTTAATTTAATTTAGCCAGGCTAAAGGTAAATATCCATTAATTTCCATTATACGGAATCTTAACAAGAAAAAAAAAAGGACAAAAAATTAAGAAAAAAAAAAAAGAAAAAAAAAAGATCTATCACTAAACTATATAAAATAAGAGAAAACGTTAATCAGAATCTCTTTTGAATCGCCATTACATCATCAATTTTACTCAGTGCAAGTTCTAACATTTCCTTACGTTCTTGCATTTCAATATGTCTCTTTACCCTTGGATCTTCCTTTGCGTAATTTTCAATTTCTTCAGGCGTTAAATTAGTACTTAATTTCTTCTCTAATTCACGTGGAAAGCTATAGTAAAAGTCACTTAATAATTCAACATTCAAAAATAAAATAGCAGTCTGAGTTAATTTTTCAGCAACAACATCAAAGAAAATTTCAGGGCATTTAAATTTATTTTCTTTATGTTTACATGGTGAACTTTGTAATCCTTTTAATCTCAAATTTAAAATACTGAGACGATCTTTTAGGAAAATCGCTTCTCTACCTCTAAGTAAAAGACCTGGACTAAATCCCATATTTTCACGTTCAATATTTTTACCAACAGAATTATGTTCATTCTCAATATAAGTCATTATTTGTTTGAGTTTATTGCCGCCAACTGTCTTCTTTATAAAATCATACGCAACTTCGGCTTGTCTTTTTTCTTCATTTAATAACATAATTGAATGATTTCTACTTAAATTCCATTCTCTATCTTCAACTTCAATTTCATATTTGAAAGGTTTAATACAATTTTCAACCTGAGCAGCAGTAGAATTATATCGTTGATTTAAGACTGAAACAGCCGCATCTTTAATTGCATTTTTAATCATTGCATTATTGCGTAAACTTGTACTATTTATTAAAACATCAATTTCAGTTAAAATTGCATCAGTAATCAAAGTAGTTGATAACCTGCCAACACCAATTTTAGTCAAGTTTGCCGTTGAAAGATCAAGTTTTCTATGCCAAAATGTTTCATCATTTTTTGCATTATTTAAATCTATAATCGGTGGTTCTTCATATTCATAATCAGCAGCACCGGGATTCTTGTTTAAATAAGGTTCAGATTTATTCCAATATCTTAATGCTAATAAATCTAAAACTTTTTGATCTAATTCACTCCTAAGTAATGATTTTAGTTCAGGTCTTCCAAATTTTTCACTGAATTCTTTAATAGCAATTTTTAAATCATCAATAGTTTGAGCCATATATTTTTCAGAAGTTAAATCTCTATCATTAAATTCAACTTTAAATTTATAAGTTGTTTCTTCTAATTCGTTAGAGACCAATTGTTGCATAGGTTTTAAAGCAGTTGACATTGATCTTTCTAAAACTCTAATCAATTTCTTTTTCAGTAATTTCGTACCAACATTTGTACCAGCAAAATCATCTTTATGTTGTTTAAAAAATGCACGTTCTGCATTTTGTTGTGCAATAAATGCTTGTATGCCTGATTTCCTTTGAAATAAAGAGTTTGATTTTGGAACTTTTGTTATAACTCCAACATATCCCATCTTAAGTGGATATTTTTTATTCATTAAAATATTCCTTGAAACTTCAGGATCAACCAAATCAAGTTTAGTAATAATACCAATAGTTCTTTCACCTCTAGGATCTGCCTTTCTAGCAGCTCTTAATGCAGAAGAATTTGCCAGATCAACATCAGCCGCACTAATAGCTAAAATTATATTTGGTTCTTCAAGATATCTATCACAAACTTCTCTAATTTTTGATTTTAAAGTTTGTGGCTGATCTGCTGCTTCAATCTGAATATAACCTGGTAAATCAACCAACGATAAATCCGGAACTCTTGGAGATTTAATAGTTAATTGGATTGGATCAGCGGAAACTGCTTCATCATGTGGTACTGCTAAATTTAAATCGACTAAAACTTTTTGAACTTGTTGAAAATCGGTCATATTGAACATTTTTAAAGCAGGAAATTCTGCAATTTCTGAAGCGCTTGATGGATCATTAACTAAAGTTAATTCAATTGGCCTTCTAGTAACCATATTTGAACCTTTAGGTAAAAATTCTTGACCAACAATACTCTCCAAAACAGATGATTTACCTGAACTTTGTGATCCAATAACTACAATTGAAGGTAAATTCAAATCAGTAGCTCCATTAACATTTAAAAGAATATTTCTAATTTCAATCATTTGTTTAGTTAAATTAAGCATTTGATCTTCTAATAATTCACGCTGTTTATTTTCTTCTTCTTCATTTTCATCTTCATCATCATCTTCTTCGATCAATTCTTCATCAGCTAATTGATCAGATGCTGATTTACCAACTCCAATCGCTGAAGCGGTTGTTGATCCAACTAATGTACCACTATTATCACCATTATTATTATTATTATTATTGGAACCACCATTCCCACCGGGCCCATCATTTCCATCTGATCCGATTTGAGAAAAAATTCCATCCAAGAAATTATCCACACCATCTTTTACATCTGATGCCAAATCTTTAGCTTTACCTAATTGTTCAGTGGTATAATTTGACGCTTCCTCAACTTTGTACATGACGTAACTACCAGCAGCAGCTAAACTTCCTCCTAAATATACAGGGACTTTAGCGACTTTAGCAGCTGCTTTTCCAATGCCAAAAATAGAAAAAGATCTTAAATGATTGATTCCAATTCTATTTACTTGATTAGACATCAATCTTCTATTATTCAAAAGTGAAAATTTCACACGATGGTTATTAAGGAATCCATTTGTCCCGATCTGTCTTGTGTGAGTAATAGTCCATTTTGGTGATACCCTAGTCAAATGATGTATTCCAGCATCTGCTGTATATTTCAACAACATTGTCACACCTTCAGAATCTATTATATTATGTATCTACCCTATCAAAAACGATATATCTTATTCATAACACCCAAAAAAAAGGGGGAAATGGAAAAAAAAAAAAAAGAAATAAAAAAAGTGACAAAAAAACAAAAAGTGTTGCCACCTCAGCCACACACTCCAACTTTAATGCGCCACAAATCAGCCTGTCCTTGAAATAGAAATTTCTAGATTTGCAAAATGTTGTAATGTATGACCACGATGATATCATTATCATGTAATATGAGGCATATGTGTTTATTAATAGAAGTAGCTGTAGAATCATTGATTTACTGGAATCATTATATAAAGTACTGGGATTGACCCGATTTATCCATGTATCTTCTAATCTTTCTGTAGTTTTCATTATTTTTTGAAAATCATTTGACAATCTAACAACAACAACACTTATTAACTTCTCATTTATAGTATCATAGAAACACCCGATAAAACTTAAAACTTAAAACAAAGAAAACAAGAAAATGTCACAAGCAAAATTACTATTTTACAAGGGTCACAAAGAAGACTTCATGGTTTTCGTTGATGACATGGAAGCACTAGAAAAATATTCAAGTGGTGATACAACAGTACCATTATCAAGTGTGGTTGGTAATTTTGACATATATAAAAGCATCACTGGAAGCGGTTCGACTGGTAAATTAGAGGTTGCAAGTAAGCAAGAGTTAAATTCGGAATTTGGTGATTTCAAAAGTGCTGAAGACGAAATTATTCCAAAGATTTTGAAGTCTGGTCAAGTCCAAAACTTGAGAAAGAATTCAATTTAATATGTTATCATATTATCATTTATTTAAATATATAGAAGATATCTATATACACATATATCTATAAATCCACGTACCCAATAAAATATTTCTAACTGATTATGAAGAAGAAGAATAATAATAAAAAAAAAAAAAGAAAATAAACCCGAACCTAAATATTTTAATGTTTTGTTTTCTTGGCAGTCGTTTTGATACTTCTCCAGAGTCTACCAACTCCATGACCTTTATTTGATGATTCTTCTTGTATTCCTTCAAAAGACTGTTCAATATCGTTGTTATTATTATTATTATGATTCCCTATACTGAACAGACTAGATATACTCCGGACACTACTGCTATGTTTTATAGTGTTATTCTTGATATATTTATTCTTGTTTAATGATGAATCATTTGCATCTTCTTGATTGAAATTTAAATTTGAATTTAATGTATCACCGCTAATATCTATACTATTATTCACTGCTGTTGGCGTTCTAATAACTACATCTCTCAGTGTTCTAACAGATTTTGAATTCCTTAACCTTATTGGTGAACCCAATCCTGATGAATTATTATTAACAAATGACGGTGATGGTGGAATGAATGAATTGTTTGATGGTGTAGTTGGTGTATTCAATGATAAAAGTGAAAGTTTTGAATATGAAAACATATTTGATAATGATCTAGTCATTGATGTATCAAGTGAATATAAATCAAATTGATTTGACCATATCAAATTTATACAGGTCTGTGCGGCGACTCTCTCTTGTAATGTTATACGAATAATTTGGATTTTATTTGGTGATAAATTATGACTGCTATTATTATCGGTCATATTTTTATTAGTTTTATTGGAAATAATTGAACAATTATCATGAGATTCATTCAATTCAATATTTGAAATTGATTTAATAGAATCACTCTTTGAAATTTTTTTCGGTAAATTTTCAGTTGTAAAATGAATCACATCAAAAAAATGAATTTCATCTTCCTTTTTAATTTTATTTTTTATTAATTTTTTAAATGGTTTTATTGAACTTGGTATGAAAGAAGAAACATTAAATTTTTTAGTTTCTGGGCTGATGTCAATTGATAATATATTACTTTGAATATCAGAATATAAAAATAAAGTATTATTAATATCATTATTATTATCATTATTATTATCATTATTATTAACAAAATTTACATCTAATTGATCCAGTTTAATTTTTAATGCTCCCTTCCATATCAATTTTTCCTTTTCATTTGGGAATATTAATCCAATTTCATATATATTAAAGTTATCTTCAAAATTTAAGTTAATAATTTCATCATAATTTGATAAAAGTTTAAAATTTGAACTATCAAAATTATTAGAAATTGAAATTAATGGTATAATAAATTTGATTTCAATTGAATTGGGTATAATATTTGAACATTGAGCTAAAATTAAATGACTTTTAAATAAAAATCCACAAACATATTCATATTGAAATGAATTCTTTGAATTATTTATATAAACTAAACCAAATGAACTTGCAAGTTGTAGATTTTCTAAATTTTCCAAAAAGAGATCATTTGGTAAATTTTTATAATTTCTCTTTTCCAGTATTAAATTTTTAAACATCATTAATTTTTTTAATTTTGAATCTTCATTACCCATAAAATTATTTATATCATCAATTTTAAAATTAATTTTTTCCAGTGATTTATTGTAATAATTTAATTGAATTGAATTTTTTTCATCAAGTTCAATATTTTTTAATAAAGATTTTAAAATTAATTTATACCTAGTCATTCTGTTCGTAGGCATTTGAACAACTGAAATAAATCTGGTGTCTAAATGCTTATCAATTAAAAATTCATTTTTTAAATTTTCATATTCAATAAAATAATCATTTAAAATAACTATGGAATCACGTTTATATTTTTCAATATTATTATCACCTGAAAATTTTAAAACTTTTTGAAACAAAGAGCAATAAGTTGAATAAGTTTCAACATCAATTGAATCATTAACAATTAATTTAACGATTGATTCTAAATATTCCTTTTCATTTGATACATAATTAAAATTATTAAAATCTGGTGATCTATAATTTAATACATCATCTTTTCTATTAATATTATCAATATTTAATAATTTTATTGATTCTTTAAACCATTTTTCATAAATTTTAACTAAATTATCATAAAAATATTGATGATTTTTCAACAAACGAATGACACAATTTCGGAAAATTTCAAAATATATTGGAGTTGCAGTATCCGATATAAAATTATTCAAATAGACTCTTTCTAAAATTTTTAAAGAAAAAATATAGACTCTTTCAGTATTAATTAATTCACTCGTCTGTTTTAATCTTGTAAATGACCTTTTCAAATCATCAAATGGAATATCAATATTATTTAAAATTTTGGAAGATGGAGTATTTAAATTTGAGTGAGGATTTAAATAAGAGCCTGAATCAATATTAGGACATGATAAAGAAGAATCTAAATTCAGTTGTAGATCCAAATTGAAGTCATCAAAGCTTAAATTATTGTCATCGACATTTATAGAACTCAAATAATCGTAAACACAATCTAAGTCAGTATTGTTGTCAATATCATTCAAAGTCAACTTTCCATTCATATTTGAATTCAAAGCAGAAATATCATAGTTTGGAATATTTTTGTTGTTGTTGTTGTTGTTGTTGTTATTATTCTTATTATCATTATCAATCTTATCGTCGTCAACATCATCATCATAGCCATCGAATGATACAGGTTCTAAAAGTAAATCATTTTCCGAGAAGCTTAAAGTTGTGTCGTTATTAGACGTTAGCTGGGAAAAATCAGATAAATGAACAGATTTCAAACGGTTATTATTAGCAACAGTATTTCTATTATTTGATGGGGTAGACGGGACTTTTTCACCTAAACAATCAAGCGATGACTCGTTCAACCGATAAATCCCACCATAATCCGGTATGTTATCCACCTGCATTTGTTCCAGTGCCTTGTTGTGTGATTACCCTCCTGCAAAATAGAAGAAAATGGAAGAAAACCTATGATTTGTAGCTGAGCCAGCCGGAATTAAAGGGGAAAAAACGTCAAAAAAAAATAAAAAAATTTTGAAAACTTGAAAATTTCCAAATTTCTTTGTTGCTGATCTTTCAAGTCGGTCGACGGAGGTTTGTTAACAGTTAGAAGTATAAATAAGTGTATTATATTGAACAGAGAGTGTGGAATGGGTGAATATAAGCCCCCTTTTATACTAAACTAATGCATTACTGATTTACTGTTTTTTTTCACCAGTGTAAATTGAAATATGATTCATATTTGCTACACAATATGTTGATATTCGTCATTTTTGTGTTGATTGGATTTTTTTTTTCTCCTTCTTCCCATTCGCTGTTTTGTAACAACTATGTAATATTATGACATATCACATTGGATGGTATACAATACAAAGTGATAGATTAGTTCCAGACGGTACAATACAAGATGAATTTCCAACTAAGTAAAAGGGTGAATGTTTCAGGTATTTTCAACACTTTAAATATTGTTTCAAAACAACGTGGTTTTTCAACAACTTGGATTAACTATGCCAAGAAGAATAAGAAGGAATCAAAGAAGGAATCAAAGAAGAACAATAACACGGAACCCGAAGAAGAAGTCGTATTAGATCCAAAGGCAATATTATCAGAATTGAGAGGAAAATATGATATTTCGTTTGATCAATTTAGCAAAAAATTGACAGAGCTTAAAATGGGTAAGGCAAATCCAACAATTTTTGACAAATTAAAGATCAAGATTGATGATTCTTACACTGCAACATTCCCTGAAGTCGCAATGACTGCAATGAAGGGTACGAATTTTTTAAATATAACGGTTTTCGATCCAAGTCATTCAAAGAGGATTATCTCAGCAATTTTAGAAGCAAATATGAATTTGAATCCTGAAATTGACCCAAAAAACAATCAACTTTTAAAGATTAAATTGCCAAACTCAACAAGTGAGCTAAAGGCAAAACAAATCAAGGAAATGAAGGAACTTTTAGATCAATATAAATCAAATGCAAGTTTCAAAAATAGTTTGGTGTTTATTAGATCTTCATTTATGAAAAACCTAAAGAATGTCGAAGGTTCAAAAGATATCGTTCGGAAATTAACTACCGAAATTGATTCAACCTATAAATCATATGCTGAAAAATTGACAACTGCCTTCAAAAATACTGAAAAGGCTCTAAATTAATTTAGAAATTTGTACATGTTATTTATCTATTTATATTATATTATATTATATTATATATTCTATCAATTGGCATTCTTTGCTAATTTATAAATATTTTTAATTCTTTCAAACAAACTGTAATCATAAGCTGCTTTATTCATTGAGGAAACAAATGTCCACGCTTTTTTGCCATCTTTAATTGGATAATCGATAACTTTTGGAATACTGGTACTGATAAACTTGTATTTATCATAGCATACACTCTTTTCATTACATAGACCACGTAATCCTTCTTCACCACCAAATTTACCATAACCTGAACCTTTGATACCACCAAATGGTAACTGACAAACATAAAATGTTGCAAAATCATTGATTGCAACATTTCCAGTTTTATATTTTTTGGTTAATTCAAATGCTTTGTTTTTATCACTTGTATAAATTGATCCACCAAGACCAAATTCGCAATTGTTGGCAATTTCAATACCTTCAATGTCATTTTTTGCATAGATTATACTTAAAACCGGTCCAAAAACCTCATTTTGTGCAATTTTACAGTTTGGATTTAAGTCCGAAATTAATGTAGGTTGGAAATAATGCCCTTGGGGATAGTTCGGATGAATATACCTTTTACCTCCTGATAAAACTTTACCATTTCCTTGTTCTTCAATTTCACTGATCCATCCTTCTAATTCATCGAATTTTTCACCACCCATAATCATGGCACCTATGTCGATTTCTTCACCTTGATCAATATCACTACCTAAATGTAATAAATCAATTTTTTCCTTTAATTTACTCAACAATAAATTATAATTGTTCACATCACCACAGACTATTACTCTTTCAATTCCTATACAATTTTGCCCTGCACTTTGAAATGTACCACGTAAAAGTACACTAGCAATTGAATCAACTCCATTTTTCTTCATATAATCATCACAAATTATAACGGCATCCTTACCACCTAATTCAACAACAACTGGTATTAAATTTTCACTGGCTGTTTTAACAACTTTTTTAGCAATTGGTCTAGAACCAATAAATGTTAAATGATCAAATCTTGGGTTGCCACTTACTGAATCCGCATCTTTACCCCAACAACATACAAGTTGAACAATATCTTCATCAATTTCACAAATTTTCAATGCTCCCTTAACAACACTCATAAAAAATTCACTACTCCATCTCACCCTTTCACTACATTTAATTACAACACCATTACCACTGAAAATACCTGCAATGATTGGTCCCATCAAATTATGAAATGGATAATTCCATGAAACAATGGCTCCAACAACACCTAATGGTTCATACCAAACTTCAGCCTTTTTGTATTTCATCAGCATACTTGCTGGTCCAGGTCTCTTGCTTGGTTCTAAAATTGAATCACCATGTTTTAAAATCCAATTGATTTTCTCTAATGTAACCATAATTTCACCCATCGATGCATCAACCATTGTCTTACCTGAATCTCTACAAGCAACACGTGCTAATTCTTTCTGGTTTTTAATTATAAATTCACTTAATGTACGTAAAAATTTTCTCCTTTTATGTTTAAATTTAACATCGTTATAAAATTTAGTTTGTGCAATTTTGCAGGCATGAATTGATGAATCGATTTCTTCAGGTTTATGAGATTTGAATTTGCCTAAAAATTGGGATGTTGCTGGACAATAACAATAGATATAATCAGGATCTTCAGGTTGGTATATATCAGGAACAGTTAACCTTTTTCCCTTCCAATTAGGTTGTGATGCTTCCGGGAATGGAATTTCAAACTTAAGTGGTTTTTCGACTCTTTTATGTGTCTTTCGAAAGATCCATAACAAAAATGTAATTAAAATGATCAACAACGAAATTGAAATTTGGACTTGATATGTAGTTTCTTGGAGTTGTAAACGACTTGATGAAAAATTAAAATTCATTGCTGTCAAAGTATCATTCAATTGTGATATTATTTCTGTCAAATTCAAATTCATCACTTCATTCATTACGTCTCCCATAAATATTATTATTATTGATTATAATAATAGTAATAATCTTGTCTACTAACTATAACCAATCAAAGAAAAAGAAAAAAAAAAGAAGGTACAACAAGAAACGTCACAAAAAGCACATGTTTGTGGTTTGAGAGAATATTCATTTTCGTTCCTGTCCACGCGGTTCTTGTCTATACGAAGTTTACGATTTTCTATTAGTTTACAACTATAAATTTATTTTTAGTATTATGGTTAGGATTATGATTATTCTTCTTCACTCATATCTTCTTCATCTAACAAATCATCAAAAGCTTTGTCTAATTCAGCGTCCAGCTCATCGATATCTTCGTGAGTATCTTGTTTGCCAGTCTGTATCGTTGTAGAAACATTCTTCTTCGCTTTAGGCTTAGATTTAACTGTTTTTACACCAACACCAGTTCCTTTTGTATTCTTTGTCGTATTAGTAGTAGTGGTAGTATTGGCTTTTTTATTAGACATGTCATTTCGGTGCTGTAGTTTAATCTCACGCTCTTTTCTTTCCAATTCTTTCTCCCATTTAATATTCTCCTCCTCTTCCATTTGACGACGTCTTTTCATCTCTTCATCATTTTCCCTTTTAGCATTCAATGGATCATCTTCAATAATTAGTTGAAAATCAATGTTACCTGTGAGTGTATCATTATCATCCGATATCACTGGTCCACCAAGAGCATCCGCATCTTCCCAATCAGAAAAATCAATATTAAATTCATCACCTTCCATTTCTTCTTTCGGTATATAAGTATCATTATTACCTGGTTTGGCTTCATCCAAAGTATTATTTTCAATAGAATCTTCTATTGGTGTGGATTTAAGTTCTGATTTTGACTGTGAAATTGATTCTGATGCTGATTCTGATTTTAACTTTGGGTTTGTCTTTGTCTTTGTTTCTAATTCAATGTTCATATCCTTTGTATTATCCTCATCTAATTCATTCAATTCATCAACGACATCCATTTCAGATTCGAGTTCTTCAGCTAAATTTTCAAAATCACTATGATCATCATTTAAAGGCATATTAACACTTTTAGCTTCCTTTTTAACCTTTTCATTAACATGTGACTTTAATTCAATTGTTCCCTCAACTTTAGCAACACCTTTTTCTAACTTCCCTTCTGATTTTTTAACTTCAAATTCAACAGGTAATGAATCCGGTGTTAATATCAATTCATAAGAAGTATGGCTTGGCTTCGCTTCCTTTATAACACGTTGGCTGATTCTTGAAGAAGTATTATCTATATTTCTTTTCATATCATCTATATCACTCATACCTGAATTTGTAGTTGAAATTGACTTCTTAACATTATTATTCGATATTCTCGCTGAATCAATTTTAGGTTTCGTTATTCTACTATTCTTGATTCCAACGGCACGTTCTGCTTTACGTAAAAGCAAACTCTTTTGTGATTTCCTAACACCAGTACCTCCATTACTAGTATTACTACCGCATCTTGAAGTTTTTAAAATTGGAGAGTCAGATTCGTTCCTTAATGGTGATAATGGTTTAGAAAGTGTAATAGGAGATAGTGTTGTAAGATTTGGCGTCGTAAGATTTGGTGAATTTAAAGTTGATCTAATAGGTGAATTCATTACCGAAGTAGTGGTTTTTCGCCTTACAGGTGATATTTTACTGATTGATTTTTCATATGATTTTGAAACTTTCATAGGATCACTAAGAATGGGTATGCGATTAACCTTAATAGGAGTAATTGTTTTAATGATATCAATTGAACTATTATTACTATTGATATTATTGATACTAGTGTTATGATTATTTTTATTAGTAGTAGTATCACTATTGTTACCATTGGTTGAAAATTTTTCAGATTTGGAAAGTATCCAATCAATATACGATTGTTGATTAGTATTTTTCAAAGGTTTATTCATGTTTTTCATTTTTTTTATTCTATTAGATATCAATTCAGGTTCCCTTGATTTATTCATTTTAATAAAGCCTTGAAAATTATCGACCTTAAATGACTTACTCACATCATCAAACGAAAGTAAGAATTCTGTATGAGTTCCGCCATGTGGTATATCACCGTTTAATAATGGACTGGAAGTCATAGATATAGAAGTAGAATTTATGTTTTGCCTTGAAGATCGTCCTTCAAAATAAATATGCTGATCTTTTTTATGATCGGTTGTAATTGCCTTAGTATTAAGTTTCGATTCTGATACTAAATAATATGGAATTTCAACATCATTCGTATCAGTTTTGACATCATTGTTAAACTCATTTATTGAATTGTTATTTGTGTTGTTATTTTTTATATTGCTGGTGTCTTTATATAGTAAAGATGGGTAACTTTGGTCAATTGTATCAGGCTTAAAGCCGAAACGAACACCAAAAACTTCAGATCCAAACGTTGAAAAAAGATTCGAAAAATCCAATTCATATTCACCATCTGGTATATTATGCTCCATTATTATATACTGTATAAAAATGTACCATAACCAACAATGCTAGGAAAAAAAAAAAAAAAAAAAAAAAAAAAAAGAAAAAAAAAAAAAAAAAAAAAAAAAAAAGAAGGGAAGATAATAAATCAACTAATTAATCAACTAATTTATTATGTTTTCCTCTACCCCCCTTTACAAAACTGTTGCGCCCACAGCAACAAACCGCTCAATTTTTTACTTGAACTGAGCAAAAGGTCTGACTTTATTAAATTACACAAAAGGTTACTAATTACGAAGTGCCCGTAGTCTTTCATTCAAACGATCCTCTTCAACTGTTGAACCAATTTGAGAATTTGAAATACTGCTTTCAGGTGATTTTAAACCATCAATTTTAGCTTCACCGATTTTATGCTTCATTTCAATACCAGCTTCATCAGCCATTTGTTGCATTAATAAATTAACTTCACTTTGTGGTTGAGTACTTACACTCATTTGGTTTGAGACATTCTCATAATAATTTGTTGATGTTTCTAAATCCTCAAATTGTTCCTCAAATTTGTCCATCACTTTGGTTATCTGTTCCAAATTCATACCTTCCATTGCCTTATCCATGCCTTTAACTACAAATGTCATGTTTTTCGTAACACCCCTCATTGTAACAGCTGTTTGAATCCTTGATGCAACTGCATCAATTCTAGATGATAATCGTAGTAAATTAATACGCTCTTGGCTTTTACGAATTGCATTTTGTGCATAAATTTCGGCAATATCGTTGTTTCCTTGTAAAAGTGCCTTCTTGACCCTTTTCTTCTCTGATTCTTCCTCTTTGCCTGCCTTTGCGGCCTGTCTAGTGAGTTGTTTCGAAGTGAATTTCAATTGGAAAAGCGAATCTGTTATCAGTAATTAAATCTTGTCAGTATACTAAAACCAAGAAAAAATAAATATAAAAAAATCCAATTGAACAAAAAAAAAAGGAAATACTTACTCTCTAAACCTGACATTATATATTCTAGTGACAATAATGAACACAATCTATATAATCAAACAAACAAATCAAAGAATCAAGATTAAAAGAGAAAAAAAAACAGCCTCTTCTTCTTCTTCTTCTTCTTTTTCTTCTCTGTATCTCACAAAATCTCGCTTTTCCCTCTCTGATAATCAAATTGTCTGTTACTTAAATTTATACAAGATCTACTATTACTATTACTATTTATTCATTTTTGTTTTAAACTTTCAATACGTTTGACTTCATCATCAAAGTTATCGAGGTTCTTGTATGTAGCTTTTCCATGTTGTATGCGGACAACACCTAAATTATCACCTTTGTTAGATTCTGGCTTATTCCATTCTTCTTCCTCCCTTATAACATTCTCAAGCTGACTTACAGCGCTCCCACCACTCTTTACAATTAAATCATTTGCCCTAACAACAAAATTATCATTACCACTACCAGTTTCAATTAAAACAGTACGTGGTCCTTTAACGACAACATAATTACCGCTACCCATAACATAATCTGTTAATTGCACCTGTCCAGTTCTGATTAAATCGACAATTTTTTTGGTATATTTCCAAACTAAACTCAATGCATTATCAATTGCCTTGTTATTAGTAATCACAACTTCGGTTTGAATATTGACAATTCCAGCGTGTTTACTATTGTTATCGCTACCATGAAACAAACCATCGAAAGAATTCCAAACTTCCGAGGAAATACTACCATTACTACCCCCATTTTCTAATTCTGATAAATCATTTACACTGATCGCAAGTAAATTATCCCTTCTAACTCTAATCTCTTCCCCACTTGCTAATCCAACTTTGAACACACTACCTGATCCAACAATACCAGCCATACCACGACCATTCAACCATGTAAATCCTCGACCACCCAATCCATTTTGTAAATATCTTGGTAAAAGTTTGACCTGAACATTCAACGAATTACCAACATAACATTGTAATGAATTTGTCTTCAAAACTACCCAATCAAAACTACCATCTAATGTTAAATTAACAAAACTTTTAGTTGCATTACTTCTACTGGTTCCAAATTTATCATATGCACTTATTAAAATTTGTAATGGAACTGTACCCATAATACTTTGATAACTGGATAATTTACCAACAATAAATAGACGACGCAATGGTTCAACAATTTCCCATTTACTCTTGACAAAACTATTGGTATTCTTAGCAAATGAATAAATACTTATTATTGATCCTTTCTTAACATGAATCGGCACAGATGGTGGAATTGTAGCTGATAATGAAGATGATGGTGTACCAATTGTCTTAAATATTGGATTTTCAACCCCTTCTAAATCATTAGAATCAACAATTGGTAAAACTGTTATATCATCCTTGTTAGATTTTGTTCCCAATGATACTGGTTTGGTAGTCAATATTGTCGCTGGTTGTTGAATTGTAATATAACGTTTGAAAACAAATTGTAAATTTCTCATTGATAATATATCCTTGTAAACTAATGAACTATTAAACATCTTGGTATATATTATAATAACGACCAAATAAACACTACAATCTTCAACTTGATTTAAAACCAAAACTATATTCATTGAAATCACTAAAACCACTAAATTATCAACTTTCCTTCCTTTTCCTCTGCGCGAATTTCATTCATTTCCTTCAACATATTGGAATGTTCAATTATTTTAATTGATTTGTTCAATTTTTTAACATTTCCTTCAAGTTTGGAATCAAATAATACTACGGTGTCTGCATCTTCAATATCTGTAACTACTTCACCACCATGTATTTCGATTCGAATTTCTAAACTTTCACGTTGGAAACTGTTACTATCGTCATAACCAAACATTTTAAATTTTCTACCATAAAACTTAAACCCTAAAATATCACATTGTTCCCTTGTTAATTCAAAATTCGTGATATTCCCATCATCATCCCTCTCTACATTTCCATATCTTTTTGAATTATCCCATATTTGTTTGTCGTTATACTCAATGGTATAATTACATCCAAATTTATCTCGATTTCCAATGCATTCACTCATGGTCAGATCATCAACTATTAAACAATGAGTTGGATCCAATTGAACTAATTTTTCAGAACGTATGCAATCTTCACACCATTTAAATTTAAATATATCAAATTCTTTCCTTAGATTGTTCACAGATAATGTATGTTTATCAGCAATAATGATTAATCGACCATGAATATTATGCTTAGGATCTGATGTAATTTTACCCCCATGTGATTCTAAAATTCCATTTACTTCATTTAATGGTAACCATTTACCATTAATAGTACAGTCACTCTTAACGCAAAAGGTAATACCCTTGAAAAGATCATCTTTTTTGATAAATGTTTGTACAAAATTTTTATTCACTCCCCGTAATGCAATTTCCATTTTAGTTGCTACTTTCCTACGAACTCGTTTCCCAAATTTTGCACCACTGACATTATCATCATTATCATCACCGAATGGATTTTTATTACCTCTTTTTTCTACTTTTTTCATGTAATCACTAACAGTATCACATTCAATATATTCCTTATCGTATCTTATATCAGTACAATATGGGAATCTTAAAGTTGAAGATAATAAAAAATTGTTTTCCGTATTCTCTTTACATTTACTGATACTTTTGGCCTTAACTGTGATAACTAAACTATTTTCAGGATATATCCAAAAATTGGGTTTTAGCTTACCGAATCTTACACGATGATCTTGCATTTCAATTTCAGATTCATATTTGTTGTATGATTTCCAATGGCCTTCAGTTTTCCCCTCAATATATTGTAAAAACTCATTGGTGAAACCAAACCGTACTAAACAAAAACTTACAAACCAACCTCTAAAAATATTACCATTATCATCACCATATAATGCACAAATATAATTAGACCCTTCTTTACCTATAATTGTTAAATCAAGCTCATCAATAAAATCCATTAAATAATAAGGTTTCATTTTAATCCACGCCGAAGAATGTTTTCCAACAAAATAAAATGATTCCCAATTCTTAATAACTAACCCTTCACTATTTTTCCCAATTATATTCGTCATTGCAATCTGCAAATCATTTGCATTATGACCTACATTCCATTCATGTATCTTTAAAAATTTAGAATCAAACTTACCTAAGACTTGAATTAATTTATTCTTCCTGGCTTTTAATGGAGTCAACTGTAAACTTTCACCATTTAAATATAAAATATCATATACCATCAATCTATTGTATATTTTCAGTTTAGTCAAATCTTCTCCATTTTTGAGAGCTTCAGTTAAAGTTTCAGAGCATGATTTTACATCTTGAAATCCTAATAATATATCCTTACTTTCATCAAATGTAACCATTTCACCATCTAATATCATATCATTAATTCCTTCAAACCATTCAGGTCTTAAATATTTGGTTATTATTCCATCGGGATCTCCAACATATGAACCATACCATAATTGTAATAAACGACCTCTACTGTAAAATTTGGTAATTATTTTATTTTTATCATCTGGATGTCTCCAAATATGTAAACAACTCCTTTCACCATCTAGTTTTTCTTCAATACAATAGCCTTCACTTTCTTGTCTAATGTTATCCTTAAAAATACTGATTTTATCAACTATATTATCATATTCACCATACATTCTTATACAACGCATAATACTACACGGTATGCCAACTGATATTTTAACAGCTAAATTTATATTATCTTTAGTGTTAGCTTTTTTTCCACGCTTATAAGATTTATTTGATAAATCAAGAATTTTCTTCCAAAGTGTGACATTTTTGTTCTTTAAATATTCAATTCCATAAATAACATCCCATAATCCACCTCTCGAATATAAAATTAAAGATGCTAAACCTCTTGGTTTCATGCATAATGCATTAAAAACAACTCGTTCATTAATCATTGATTTATTCAATATAGAACCAATAACTAATTCAATTGAAATTTTTGACCCATAATCGTCTATTTTGGCAAATTCATATAAAATGTCAAACAAGTATTCAACACTGGGGAAAATATATTCAGTTTTAACAGATTCAGATTTTGCGTTAGATATACAATCAAATGTCAAACTCAAATTTCTCAATGTCAATTGATTATTAATTGATAAACATGCATTAACTATTCGATTATAATCATTATTTTTCAAAATTGAACACTCTTCCCAAAAATGCTGTAATACAGAAATTATATTATAAATAAATTCCAAAGTTGGGGATTCTGATGGTTTCCCAACTTTTATATTGTCAATCATAGTACGAATGACACCAGATTTAACACAGTCAGTTTTGGTATATATCAATAAATGCCGTATCAATTGATGCTTTGTTAGTAATGCACCACGAGCCCTATGTGGTATAATCAATTGAGCCAAATTAAATTTTTCGATTGGAGAATTCAATAATTCAAATATACTCTCCAGATTTTCTGTTTTAGATTTCGTTGTATCATCTAATAATCTCAAAGGTTTCTTATTATGTGGATTCAACCTTAATGCAATTGTAGATAAAGGTACTGAGCCGGTGGTAAATGAAAATAACCATGAATTAGCTTCATTTTCACCGTTTAAATCAAGCGTCTTCGGGTCCGGTGTATCGGGTAACACTATCCAGATATATTTATTTGCCTTATCTGTTTCTGAATGACTACCCATGATGTCTTGTGGTTATACAACAAACCATGTTGCCTTTCCTCTTGTTATTTGCACAAATAAAAAACAGTCTAATTAAGAGAGATAAAAATTACGTAATTAAAATTAGATTTTTCATGTCTTTTGTTAGCAGGTTAAGTTTAAACCAAAGAGTATTGGAAATATAAAGGAGGGTTTCTGTAAAAACTATATAAAAGAAAGAATTATATTCTCTGAATGTGATACAAGAAAGGCATTAACATCCAAAATTTCTGCAAATTCGGCAACGTCATTAGACAAGTGTTTCATACAGTAAATATAACTTGCTAATTGGAAATCAATGATTCCAGCAGTATCTTGATCATCACTAGACCAATATTTAGACTTTTCAAATACTTTATTAAAATCAGCCAATAAATCACGACCGTTTCTAACTATTTTTTTATATTCTGATTGAAATGCTAATTTTGTATATTTTGGGTTAACTAAAGATGAAAAATAATTGAATGTATTTGGATTACGCAAATGAAAATCATTACGTTTTAACAGATGCTGTCTAACTGATGAAGCTATAAATTTTGATAATAAACTTAGAGATTGTAGATTTGGTGTAAAATTATATCTAAAAAGAGAATAATATTCTAAAAGCTTATAATCACTTAAATTTAATATCAGCAAATTATAAAAATCAAATAATTGTTCATTAATTAAATTAAATGATAATTCATCATTTAGTGTTAACTTTGAAGAATTCAGTATATTGATAATTTTCGAATATTTTATTTTTCTAATTATTTTATGATTTACTTGATCCTTTGAATCTTCTACTAATAAGGGTAGTTGATCATCAGTCGCAGATTGGTATGAAAGTATTGAAATAGAAGCTGGTTCAGTATGATTCTTATTATTGTTATTTAATGACACAATTTCATCGTTAATAGTTGGAAATTTACATCCATCTTTACATAAAATTGACATGAGTGTCACTAAACATGATGGATCAACGGGTATAATATAAGAACTAGATGCAGAATTTGATGACAAATCTAATGGGAATAGATTATATACACCTAGATTAAACGATCGTGTGGAACTTGTAGATTTCAAGGCTAAACTGTATTGTCTTCCACTGTATAACTCGTTATGAGTTTCAGTAGGAAATTCTTTTTTGGGAAAATCCTTGTGTATATTTAGGACAGAATTCATTTGCAACCGGTTAATAAAATACAAAAACGAAGCCAAAAAAGCAAACAAACTAAGAGCCAGTTAATCAAACAATTTCTAAAACGCAAAATTGTCAATAAAAAACGGAAAGAAGGAAATAATTGGAAATCACGACACAAAAACTGTTGTTACATGATTGAGAAAAGAAAAAATCACCAGAGACAAATTTGATGATCACAAGAGGCTGGTGTTTCTTTGTTTGTCTGCTCATCTTTTTTTTCTTTCTTTTCTTCTTGCTTGATATCCGGCTTTCCCGTTTCCCTTTGGTGGCTTTACCTGATAATTAATTTGTTATTGATATATATCTTTAATTGATCAATAAGCTTCAACTATTTCACGCAGTGGATGGGCGGACAGTTCAGAGAAAAAGAAAAGTTAGAAATAAAAATAAAAATAAAAATAAGAAAAAACAACATTTTGTTCTTGTTTGACAAAAAACCTATTTAAGTATACCACCTTTGGATCTTTCTGGAACAAATAAAAAGAACCCCAAAACATGAATATAGGAGCACTCCCTGCTTATGATAGTTTGGATCTTTCACCTGAACCACCTCTATATACCTCCTCAGTGCATCATATTTCATTGGTATACTATAATGATGAATCGAAATGTACAGGGAAAGTTTCATTCATTCCACTTGTTTTTGAAATAAACTCAACTCAGATTAATTTATACCATGTGAAGCCAGAATATACAAGATTGACAGCACACTTTTTTAATGATTTACATACGGCTTTTGTTGATCCGAATCTAAATTTTAAATCAAAAAATGCTTCAAAATTCAATGTTATAGGTCAGGGTGTGGGTTCATCAACCTCTTCATTCACACTTCCTGATAATATGTTATTTAATTCTATACCGTCTATCACTCCTCCACCACCTTCTTTGCCAATAAATTCAGTATCAAATATGTTTTATTTAAATTCAAATTCTTCAAATAATTATATAGGAAAATCGGTATCTTTAAATTCAAGTTATGCATCAACTTCTTCCTATTCTTGCTCAAGAAATTCAACTAAGACTAGTTTTTCAAAATTATTTGATAAATTATCCTTAAAAAGGTCGAATAATAATGAAACAAATTTTAATTCGATAATGTTATCATCTGAAGAAAGAAAATCACAAGATTATAGTTATATAAATAAATTACTTAATTACAGACCTGATATTAATTCAATTTTGGATCCAGACTACACACCAGAGGAGGCTCAACTTATTAATTTTAAATCACACATTTTTAAATCTTTTTCTTTACAAGAATTAATCAAATTTGGTAATGCTTCTGATTTCCATTTGAAACCATTTACTTTAAGAATGATTTTTCCGCATGAACAATTTATTTGCGTCTCTTATAATGCAAATGTATATGCTTCACTATTTTATAAACTGAATATTGCAAAAGAACTAAGTTTAGATTTAGATTTAAGAGTTAGTTGTCCATTGGATTTTTGTGTTCCTCGTAGATCTCGTGCAAGAAATAGAAGAAATAGAAGTAGATCAATACCTTCTAGTATTATTTCTTCAAAATCTCAAAATAACAATGAAACTCCAGTATCAAGAACTACAACTAGATCAAGAAGTAATTCATTATTAGCTGATGATGATGATGATGAATTTGATACAACTTTTAATATTGATCAACAAGAAGAATTAGATTATCAACCTCAGCAATCGATTCAACCACAAATTATTTTAGAAGATGAAATATTGGATGACATTATTCAATTAGAACCTGCTCAACATGTTATGTCAACTTTATCGACTGTATCTCGTGTAACAAC
Source organism: Pichia sporocuriosa (assembly GCA_030574275.1). Lineage (NCBI taxonomy): Eukaryota > Fungi > Ascomycota > Pichiomycetes > Pichiales > Pichiaceae > Pichia > Pichia sporocuriosa. The sequence continues at coordinate 44,659 of JAJMES010000257.1, forward strand.
ATCTTCTGTCTTTTCATCAGTTGAAAGATCATTAACTTCTGCTACTGATATGTCGATGATGTCTTCATTGTCCCCAATATCTTCCGAATCTGATATGCCTCAGGTTGAAGCATCAACATTTGAAAAGGTTCCTTTTGATTCTCATCCACATGACAAATACAAAGAGTTGGTTTTTGCTATCAAGTGTATCCGTTCATGTAAGAATAAAACAAAACCATGGGTTAACTAACAATATTTTCAATACTTTTTTTTTACTTTAATCATTTTAGGATCTTTTATTATACATTTTATGCTTTTTTATTTTTTTTGTCTTTGCGTTTGGATTTTTTTGTTTCTATTTCTATTATATTATCATACTCGTGTATTGCATTTTATTATACCACTTATTGTATTCTATGCTTTTTTAAATGCCAATACGATATTTTTTTTTTTCTATATATACTTTTATTATTTTTCGATTTCAATTTTGTTTTTGCTATTATATACTATTACAATTTTTTACTAAATACATGTGTCAACAATTTTATTCCAAATACCTAACCCAATTTGACAGTAACTTTTCTCGTGGAAGACCTAACGACTCTAACCCTGAAATTACCTTTTCAACCTCACTGATATGTCCATCAAGCATTCGATCTATACCTAGATCTGTCTCAACCATAATTTTGTCAGATAAAACATTTGCAAGTTTTCTCAACTTATCATTCTTTGAGCGGCTTAAATTGACAACATCACTAATTCCAAACCACAAATTCACATTTGGCAATCGACTTATCATAACACCATTTTCTAAACTTCCACTATATGAGTGCATAACAACCGAAATTTTACTCTCCGATATCGAACTAAAATGGGTTAATAGTTCATGTATAACACCATGACCACCAACACAATGAATTGACATTTTCTTTGGTTCATTTAATGAAACTGCAAGTTCCATTTGAATTTTCATAATCTTTATTTGATGGTCCAGTTTAATTTTATAATTTGATAATTTACAATCACCACTATATGATTGATTACCTAAAAACCCAGAATTTGGTATCCTTGAAAGTTTATCGATTCCAATTTCACCGATATTAATCATACTCTTGAATTTGGAAGATGATAGGATTTCTTTAAATTCAGAGATTAAACTATTTATATTTATAGGATTCGGTAAGATGTTTATTAAATCATCAATTTCTGCTTCATGTTCTCGATTATGCGAATAGACTTCAAGGACAGATTTATAGTGATTGCGTTTAAAGTCTTTATCATCACAATTAGTTTCATCTGTATACAAATGTGAAAACCAAGGATGTACCCCTAAATTTATCATAATTTTTCCACTTTGCATGATTTCTGGTTCATTCAAAAGTGACAATATTATCGATTTGTCAATATGATTTGTCATCATCAAGTTTATCGGCCATGTTTGAGATAGCAATATTGGTCTAACTTTTTTGTCAAACGTTTCTCTAGTTATATCCAATGAAAGATGACAATGCGAATCATAGTAAACCATCTTTCTCATATTTGTATCATGCAATAATAGATCGAAATAATCCAAATAGAAGAAAGAAGTACAGATCCATGCCATTGGTGTAGACAATTTCAAAAGTACAACAAGTGACAATTAGGTCACGTGAAATTGTCAGTATTTTTTTTCTTAGTGGGATATTTACTAAACAATACTAAATTAAAATACTAAATATTCAATATTATTACTTTGCGTTGGCTTACAACAATGAATATTTTATATTTAACAAAAAAAAGTTTCGTTTATACATAAGACAAATATATGTGTGTATATATATGGCAATTACCAATGCCTATTGAAAAGGTTTTAAAGTTTCGGTAAGATTATCTTTGAAACTGTTTGCAAAAATAATAGCCCTATCCTTTGCATCAAAGCATGATTCGTTTAATGTAAGTTCAAGATCTAATGACAATATTTCGTTACCTTCAGTGTTTAATTTGTAATTAATAGCAAATCTGTCTTGGTTTCTAGATGGAGCAATAAGATCATCAAATAATGGGTCATCTAAATCAGATGGTGCGGTAATACTAGAAGCATATGCTTGTTGCTCAGATGCAGAAATAGCACTTGATATAGCATTTCTAAATTGTTTCATTTCTGGGAAACTAATTTCTAAATCTAATGTGTAACTTTCCTTGACGACAACTGGTTCCTTTACTTTTTGCTTTGAAGATTTATCGTCAGCTTTTGTTGAATCAGATTTTGGTTTTGATTCTCTCAATTCAATGTTTGAAAGGTCTAGATGTGAAGCTTTATCAAGGTATTGAGCAATAGATATGTTTACTTCAGATGGAATTTTTCCTAAATATGCTAAAACATCACCTTTAAGTATTCTACCTTGTGGACCAGTTGCAGGTATTTTGTTAAGTGCATCTTCCTTTGAAATATTGTTTTGTTCGAGTAAAAGTTCAACAGATGGGAAAAAACGTTGTGTTGGGTTTGCAGCAGTGGATACTGAAGATGATGAACCCTTTGGCGCTGAAGTTTTAGCTGATGTTGGTGTTGGTGTTGGTGCTGGTGTTGGTTCTGGTGCTGGTATTGGTGTTGGTGCAGCCGCCTCACTTGGGATTTCTGGATATTCTAAACTAGCTAAATCATCACCATCTTCAGCTAAAAATGCTATAGGAGTACCAACTTTAATATCTTTTGTTCCATTAGGTAAAATTATTTTGGCCAAAATACCATCGTCTATTGCGTCAACAGAAATAGTGGCTTTATCAGTTTCAATATCTAACAATGAATCACCAGAATTGTAATGATCACCCTCTTTAACTTTCCATTCAACAACAGCACCACTTTCCATAGTTGGAGACATTGCTGGCATACCGAATATTTTGGCATCTAAAGCATTTGTTGAATTATGGAAACTTCTGGAGTTATTTGCATATTGTTGCAATCTTAAAACTGAATTTTTAGTTAATGTCTTTGAGGCAAATCTTAACATCTTGAATAGTAATTAAAAAAAAAAAACAAGTAACTAATATCTCTACAAATTACAGAAGAACAAAAAAAAATAAAAAAATAAAAACCTAATTGGGATTGTATCTTACCCTTCCCTTGAATAATTGTAGAAAAAAAAAATTAAGAAAAAAAATCATGAAAGAAACAAAAGAATACGAAAATTCATCTTCTCGGAAGAGTCTGATGATAAAAAAGAAATGGCTGTTACTCCACGCGGGATGTGGAGCAAACGGAAATTATTGAACCGAGTCACGTGTACTTAATGCGTCGACCGACGTTTGTTTCACTGCCTTGTTGTTTTTTTTTTTCTTTTTTTTTTTCTGAAATTTTTTTTCTTTTTTATTATTTGAAATTTTTCAACTTAAATCTTATACTAAATTCATGTCAGAATTCGGATTTTTGAAAGGATATATTCACACGGATAGTAATAATTTGTATATATAATGGGTAAGAGAAAGGTTAAAAGATCATCCGAACTTCGTCAAAATAAAAGAAGAAAGGAAGAAGATTCTAAATTAAATTCTTCGGTGTTTTCTAAAATTGATAGTGACAATGAAATTTCAGATATTGAAATCAATGATATTATTGATGCTGACGATCAAATAGATAATCATTTAAATGATAAAATTGAAGATGAACTTGAAGATTATGAAATGAAACCTAGAGTATTCCGTGATCCTGAAGAAGATGGTGAAGAAGGTTTACCAATTCGTACAGCTGATGGTACTTTCCATAGACGTATAATTAAAAAGGAAGTTAAAAAGGAAAGTGATCAATCAGATTTATCTGATAATGATAATGATGATGATAACAATGAAAATTCTGAAAATTCAAAGAATCATGATGATGGAAATGACAAAATGGGAAATTTAGAAAAGGAAGAATTGTTTGATGAAGAGGATGATGAATCATATAAAGGTTTAACACCGGAAGAAAAGATTATTAAAACCAAAGAAGATATTGCAGAAATGGCTGAGAAATTGATCCAAGATCCTGAAGAAAATATATTGCAACTTTCAAGGTTGAGAAGGATGTCAAATTCAAAGAATGCATTAACAGCAAAACTTGCTATACTTGCAATGGTTCCAGTTTTTAAGAGTATATCACCATCCTACCATATTAGACCATTGACTGAAGCTGAGAAGAAAGAAAAAGTTAGTAAAGATATTGCAAAATTAAGATTTTTTGAACAACATCTAGTCATAAATTATAAACACTATATTGATTTATTAGCTAAAAAAGCATCAAAATTTTCAACGCAACCAAAGATTACACACTTAGATGCAGAAATGGGTATTATTGCTTCAAATGCAGCATGTGAATTGGCTTCATCACTTAGATTCTTTAATTTTAGGAAAGAAATATTTAAAATTATAACTAGAAGGGTTATGAAGAAGCCACAAAATGAATATGAATTAAAAGTCTATAAAAAATGTATTAATACACTTGATAGTTTGTTAGTTGAAGATGCATCACATGGTGATATTTCAATGGATATAGTTATATTATTATCTAAAAGTATAAGAAGAAGAGATTTTAATGTTGATGAAAGTGTTATAAATGTATTTTTATCATTGACTGTTTTAAATGACTATTCTCCAAATTCTAGTGAACATGATGATGAAAAGCCAAAGCTTAAAAAGAAAGATAGAGTTCATTTAAGTAAAAAGGAAAGGAAACAACTGAAAGAACGTAAATTAATTGATGCAGAAATGAGAAACGCCGAACAAGCAATAACAGCTGAACAAAGGGAGAAAAATCAGGCACAAATTTTGAAAATGTTATTAATGTTTTACCTTGAAATTTTAAGGGCAAGGCCTTCAAAGCTAATGGCGGCTGTTTTAGAAAGTTTATCAAAATTTGGCCACATGGTAAATATTGATTTGATGGGAGATTTTTTGCAAGTCTTAAGAGAAATTACAGAAGAATTACTTGAAAATAAAGATTTGAATAGTAATGAAGTCAGACAAGTTTTATTATGTATTATAACATCATTCTCCTTGGTTGCAAATTTACCAAGTAAAAAAGTTATTGTTGACTTGAACAAATTTGTGGATTATTTATATTCTTTATTACCAAATTTAGCTCTTGATACTGAAATTGAATTCTCTCATAAAACTTTGAGACTTATTGATCCATTATCAACAGAACTTAATATCAAACCATCAGTTAATGTTTCAACAAAAGCAGAATTATTATTAAGGTGTTTGAATGCGATTTTTTTTAATAGTAAAAGTGGATCTACTAAAAGAGCTTTGGCATTCACAAAAAGACTGTATTTATCATCTTTACATCTACCTGAAAAATCAACAATTGCATTATTTAAATTCATGGATAAATTAATGGGTAGATTTGACGAAATTAAGACTTTATATTCAACAGAAGATAGAGTTCAAAATGGTGTCTATCATCCTGAAATTGATGAAACTGAAAGATCAAATACTGAAGTTGCAGTCCTTTGGGAGAATGTTTTACTAGACAAGCATTACTCTAACAATGTTGCAATGGGTGCAAGACATTTGTTCAAAAATTCTAAATAATTGCTTTATAGATTGTAATGTATCATAATATGTACGTTTATGTATATACATAATATATAGCTGACAGCCTGCCATTTTTTAAGTTGCCGGCACATTTTCAGCTCAAGTCAATTTGTAACTGCAACTTACGGCTTACGACGATCATCCCAGAGGTATCAGTGAAATACACGCCCGCTAATATTACAATAAATGTTTCAAATGTTCTCCCAGACCGGATATAACTTAATTGAAGATATACAGTTATCAATTCGTGACACCCATATTTAGTCTTCATCTAAACGAGATAACAATAGATCTCAAGGTGAAATGGGCTCCAGCTGGAATAGTATAATTGGTGGAGTAGACACTATGATGACTTCTAATTAAAAGCAACTATATTCCATGTTAATTTCTAATGTATCTATAGTCTAATTCTTTTATAATTGATGCTTGTACGGAATAATATTAAAACAAAATCATATTATGTGTCTAATCCATCACCAATCTGCCCATGATCAGAGATACATCTGGGGTAATCGTCGTAAAGGGTGTGTTAAGGGTACAAATTGACTGACCTCAAAAATGTGCCGGCGACTTAAAAAGTGGCAGGCTGTTAGAATTTAATTATAAAGACTGTATATTATTTCCTTTAACTATAAACTAGATATAAAAAAATCTTCCCAAAAAAAAAAAATCAAAATAAAATAAAATCAAAAAAAATAGATTAACCTAATAAGCAAGGGGATAAATTCAATGTTCTTTTGAGTAAATATCCAAAGCGACTCTAAAATTGTTATTGTGACTATTTCTATTCTTATTGGAATTATTAATCGAATGTTTCTTATCAGTGATACTATTATTTAAATAGTATTTGGAAGATTTAATGCCTTGTCCAATCTCAAATTGAGATTCAAAATCTTCATTGGCAAAATCCTCAAATCTCGTAGTTGTCAGCAAATCATGAGGTGCAATAGGTTTTCCAGTAGGTTGAAAGAATGAAGTGGATTTGGTAGGAGCTGAAGTCGATACTGGTAATATACTTTTGTCAATAATACCATCAATAAAATGATTTAATAATATATGATTATTTGATTTCTTATTTTCAATATTTGATGTTGGAGTTTCTGTTGCAGAATGAGAATTTCTTCTATTGTGGGGAGGTATATATTTTTTGTATCCTTTTGGACTCCCATTAATATTTGAACCAGTACTTGAAAAATTATTTGAAATCGTAGTAGTCAATGAAGTATTTCTTGAATTACTTCTATCATCAAATATCTTACTTTCAGCAAATTGTCTAGACAATAAATTGATTGCATTAGATTCAATTTGATGAAAGTTTGACTTCTGGGTATTATTGTTGCTATTATTATGAGTGGCCGAATTTCCTCTATTTTTGTTTGCAGATAAAACGGGATGTTCAAATTCAAAGGAAAATTCATCCTCTTCGAATATATCATTATTATCAGCATTATCATATGGACTGGTCTCATCACTTGTATTTTCATCGGCATCTCTATCATTGTCCATTTCGAATTCATCATCAGAAGCAACAGCGGATCCCATTAAACTTGCACTATTGAAACGCAAATTGGGTGGAATATATTTACCATCAATAGATGCCCTGTGTGATTCCAAAAAGGAATTTTGAAAAGTTGCATTATTATTTGACATTCTTCTTTGCATAAATGAGTTCTGGTCATGCTTTTGTCTCCAACTAGAACTATCAATTCCGCTATTTTTAAATTTATTATTATTTGATTTATAACTATCTCTATTTTTATTACCACCATTGAAATTATTTGGAGCATGACTAAATCTCCTTTTCCTCTTTTGCCATGCTCTTCTATCACAATAGGTAGAATTAGAATAATTATTGATATTATTATTCATTCTATTACTATGATTATAATTATTTGAATTATTTTCATAATCTCTATTTTTTCTATAATATGTACCTCTTTGTTGTAATTGTTGTTTACCCCTGTTTGCCTTTTCCATATAATGTGAAAAAACTGATTTTGGAGTAAAAAAATCTTTTCTATTAAAATCAAAAGTATCCTCTTTAAATGAATCCCGACCACGAATTCTACCCTCTTGTGACTTGTTCCTATAATTATAATTAGCAATTTTTAATGGTTTACGATGAACAGCATTCCAACGTCTTGCTCTAAAATTGTTTTTCTTGCCACTATTATTGTTGTTTTTACTGGTATTAGACTTATTAATTGAAAGTTTATGGGGTGGTTCATATCTTTTAGGAATTGGAATTGGCTTAACGGCTGAATAACTATGAACGTTCAATTTAGAATCATTATTTGATTCCATTATATTATCAATTGAATTGACGGAATAATCAGGTGAAATATGAATTTTTGGTTGTAATAAAGATTTAGTTTTGTAGTTTGAATCAGTTGGTTTTTTGGATATAACTAAATTCGATTCTATTGAACTATCATTGAGATTTTTATTACTATCTAAAATTGTTGCTGTGTTTTCATTTTTATTTATTGTATTTAGTAATGATTCATTATTTTCTTTATCAGCCAATAAATCTTTATTCATTATATTGTCATTTACCTGAGGTTCATCTTCACCAATTTCTTCAATCAAAGCATCAGCTTTAATATCGTGTTTAATAGGTTCATCTGAATTAATAATACCTTTATCATCATCAATATCCTCTTCAAATTCATAATCGTAAGTCAAAACATCAGCGTTAAGTAAATTTTCTTTAATCATTTCTAAATCCCTATTAGCTGGATCAATAGTTAAAGAATGAATCATAACAGAGAACAAATCATAACTCATAAATGGAAAGATATCAAACAGCGTTTCTCTATTTGCTGCAAAATGTAAAAACATTTTATCCTTTGAACTTGCAGATCTAAATGGTGATTTACCAAAAACTATATTCAGTAAACAAACACCTAATGCCCAAATATCTACTTTATCAGCTGCATAACTATCAATATCTGAATGTTCAAGTAATTCAGGTGCCATATAACGTTCACTACCAACATCAAAATCTGTACAGATTAATTTTTCTGTAGCTAAACCAAAATCAGTTAATTTTATTGACCAATCTTCTGAAATTAAGATATTTTCAGGTTTAATATCACGATGGTAAACACCAAGTTTATGACAATATTCAACTGCACTAATTAATTGCATAAATACGTCAATAACATCCCTAGTAGCGACTGGTGCAATACCCAATTGAATTGCATCATGTAAATCACCCCTTGGAGCATATTCTAAAATCATAAAAGTATCAAATGAATCTAATAATTTTGTAATATTTGGATGATTATCAACTTTTTTAAGCATAAGTATTTCTTGTTTAGTTTCTCTTAAAACTATTGATTTGCTAACATCTTTATCACTATGTTGAGTATTTGAATAAGTGGCATTTGATCTTATGACAGATTTAGTTTTTGAATTTAAACTAACTGATCTAACATCCAAATTAGTTTCAGGTTCATTATTATAAGCGGCAAAATCACCTAAACGACCAGTATTATATTTAACTGCAACTAATTTATCATTATCTTTAGTATCTTTTGCAATTGAAACAATACCAAAAGATCCTTCATTAAGACTTTTAACTCTTAAATATCTGTCATGTAAAAGTTCGCCTTGAAGGTATTGTTGGTAATCTGATTGTATAACAGCCATATTATATTGCTACCCTTGAAACTAAAAATTAAATAAGAGTAATAAATTTATAATAATAAAAGATGTTACTGAAAATAATAAATAAATGAATAAATAAATGAATTTTAATAAAATATGAGCTTAGTGTATGTAAAATATTAACCCATAAATTCAATACCTTTTTCTTAATTTTTTTTTTTTT
>JAJMES010000258.1:0-53074 GCA_030574275.1 Pichia sporocuriosa
TTTTTTTTTATGCTCATCTTATTGTCTTTGTCTTTTGTCTTTTTACCTTTCCATTATTAAACACCAAATTAATAAATGTGCCAGGAATTCCAAGAAATTCCTCAAATGTAGCACTTCCAGATGATGATTCCATTGAATAATTTTTTCTCTACGCGACCAGGTGGCTTCATACTATTTATCAAGAGAAAAGAAGGCTCAGCAACAGGGTCACGGCCCTTGATAAAGAGGCCTCAAATATTAGGCATTATATGCAGTACCAACATCAAACCAAAAATCCGCTAGCAGAAGAAGCTCATCAAGGGGTTTATTATCTTGTATCCCGACATTTAATGAATTTCTTGGAATCCCTTGCATATTTGTTGATCTGGTATATAATAATGAAAAATAGCGAGAAAATAAGAAAGATACCAAAAAAGAACTCAGTAGAAATGTTGACCTACTCAGAAATGGCTTTTCATTAAAAGTGGATGCTTTTATTTACGGTAAAAAACCTGCCAATCTTTCAAAGATAGAAAAAATTGAAAACATTAACAATCTTTCAAGGCAGAAATGTATGGCTTATTTACAAGGATATGAAAAATAGTTTTATGGAAATGATAAAGTTGCTTTGAAAAGGAGGTTGTCAACGACCGTTGGACTTAGTATGCCAGGCGACCTACAATTTTGATGCTCTTGTTTTTGAATAGATTTTATAGAATTTTTTAGGTTTATTTACTGATACAATTTTTATAAGTTACTTTACAGTTTGCTTTATTCATGATATAATTTTTATTTGATAATAAATATTATACTACTAAGATATGTAAATAATAACAACATATACTGATATAAGCTGCTCGATTAATTTGTTAAAAGCCCTTTAAATAAAACCCAACAAAATATTTAAATATTTCAATGAACTTATAAAAAATTTTTCCAGCATTTGAATTGATATCATGATATTATAGAGCGTTATAAGTTAATTTACTGTCTTTATTAACTCCTATTCAACTAATATAAATGGGTTATGCCGGCCAATATATGATTTATTGTTGTATTAGACCCATTTTAATATTTTATAACGCCTTAAGAGACTCACTTGAGATAACTTGGAATCTTTGAGAGGAATGGAATACTAGATGTAACAAGGTGTATATATAAAATAGCCCTTCTAATATTACTAACAGTATTATTTATATGCCTTTTATAGTTATATAGTGGTCCTTCATTGAGAAAGTAAAAACATATATACAAATTATTATTCTAAATAAGGATTCATGCTGAATGTTTGAACTAACAAGACATATTACACTGAAAGATCACGAATACTATAAGGATCATTTAGCAAATATCAAAGATAAGGATGTAATTAAATTTCTAAATTTTGAATTTTAAAATCTTGATATGTAAGTCCTTGCTTTATTTTGATAGTTATATGCGCCATAAATGTTTAATATAAATTTCGATCTTATGGTAATTTACTGGTATACTTCAGTTTGAAATTTTTTCATCACATAATTGGTAATGGTCTCTGTTTGAATATAATCTTAGTGTTAATAATATCTATCATTTCGCAATCACTGTTATTATTAATATTATCATTATTTTTGGGAATATCACCACCTTTTCTATCATTATGAACAACTTTTAATATCCCCAATGGTGGATCAATATTTTCAACTGTACCAATCAATCTTTGTGTGCTACTTATAAATAATGTTGCCTTTTTAAAATTTGGATCAATTTCAACTCTACCAAATTTAACAATATCTATGGATTCATCTTTAGATTCAAATATTTCAGGTATTTTAACCTTTTGAAAAAGTTTCTCTTCTTCACTATTTAATCCGTTTGGTTTATTCTTCGGTATAATTAAATCACCTTGTATTTCAATGAGTGTTAAACCCAGTGATGTTGAAATTATACTTGAATAGTTATCGAGCGTTTTATCTGGTCTTACTGCATTTAAACTTCGTAATGCCATATCAAAGGATACATTTTTAGTTGGCATTATAAACACTTATTGTTATTATTACTATATATATGTATATATATATATATATATATATATGTCTTAATAAATAAACCCAATAACTTGTACAGTTAAACACGAAAAAAAAAAAAAAAACACGAAATCCCAAAAATACCCAAAAAAATCCACAAAAACTTCAAGTCACGTGCTATTTCCATTTGCCACAATTAATACGCCACACTCACACACAATTTTTTGTTTTCCTTTTTTTTTTCCTTAAAGACAATAAAAGTAAACAAAGAAAATATGAAAACCAGTAAAAAAAAAAAAAAAAAAAAAAAAAAAAATTTTTGTGGTTCGATTTTCAATCTTGATTTTTTTGTTGTTGAACCCTTTCAATATATCTTTCCCTATCTTTTTTTTTTATACCTCTATGGTAAGTGGTACGAGATAGTAAAATTGGATTTGATATCCCTTTCTTTTCTGTTTTTATATTTTTTTTTATTTTGATTCTTTCTTTTTCTTTTTTCACTTTCTTTCTTTCTTTCTTTTCTTAGTTTAATTTTTATCAGAATATATTCTATAAACTATCAATCAATCAATCAAAAAAATATGCAAGCAAAATTACAAGCATCAAAGAGAATCGCTTTCGCTTATCTATCAATTGCAATGACAATTCCATTTATGTTACCTGTAAGACAAACAATTCACCAAAAAAATGATGAGAATATTTACGGCTATTTTGGTGTTGGAAACGCTTTCAGGATATAATAACTCTATACATTCATACATTCATAAATAGATACACATTAATTAATTACTTTTTTTTTCCTATTCTTCCGAGTTATCTTATATTTCCTGTTTCAATTGATCGATCGGGTGTCATTGTTATTATTGGTCTTATTTCATTTCATTTGTTTTCATTTGTTTTCATTTTTTTCTTTCCTTTCTCTTTCACTTCTTATTATTATATGGATGGGTAAATTGTGTCTCAATTTGGTGTAAGAGCACTTTATTTTCATTATTATTATTATTTTTTTTTTCCTTCATTTCATTTGGGTGTCTTATATTACACACTATATATAATTTTATATCTAATTACTCAAGTATAATCCTTAATATAGTATCAACTTTTTTTTTTCCGTCTCTTATCTACCAAATCTTAAATCACTCATTATATCGTAAATACAATGCATTCTTAAAATGAACGTGTTTTATCCCAGGTGGTTTACTCTTTCCGAAGGCATCTATTGCTTCACTAACGCTCCAACCTAGTTTTTCAATTAAATAACAACATATTAAAAAACCTGTTCTATTTTGTCCATAATGACAATGAACAACAATATATTGATTATCATTATCCCTTTCTTTCATTAATTTATCAACAATTTCAATAAATTTAACAATTGTAACATTATCAGGTGTTACCTTTGATTCGGTTTTATATTTGACATATTTAATCCTTTTAAAATCTGTCGGATCATATGATGGTGTATCTGATCCTATATCAATTACACTAAAAATTTCAGGATGATCTTCTTCAAATTTAATTGGATTATGTTCACTATCTGTTTGTCTTAAAGTTTTCATACCTAATAAATAACTTTGAGGTTTATCTTTTGAAATATTATTAATAATAGGTTTAGAAATTGTTATTACTTTATTCCATTTAACTTGATTTTTTAAACCCCATTTGTCACCTGATATTATAGCTTTAACTTGTAAAACCCATGTACAACTAATATTTAAATTTAATTCTTCGACAAAATTATAAATCAACCCAGCTAATAAATTTGGTTTATCCAGGAATAATGAATGATTAGAATGTGGTAGTATTTCTAATTTTATGGAAATTTTATCTGATAATTTATTAAAAATTTTTATTGAATCTTCCTTTGGTGTAATTTTATCATTATCTCCACAACATAAAAAGATTTTTTTTGAATTTAATTTAATTGCTGCATTTTGTAATTCTTTATTACAGGCACTTTTAAATCCATTTAAATATTTTAAAAATATTATAGAATCTGTATCTAAATTCCATCTAAATTGTGTTAATCTTTTTAAAATATCATCATCATCTGGATATATATAATTTTCAACACTTTTTGAATATAATCCACCATATCTATCAAAAAATCTAAAATAATCAAATAATCTTGGGAAATATGAACATGATTTTAAAAATAAACGTCTCGATATTGGAAATCTATTCATAACTTCTAATTCTTCTTCATTTTCACTTATATTTGGTGGTGATAACATAACTAATGATTCAACTTTCTTATCAGGTAATTTATTAATCAATTTAATCGAAATATGTGTACCCATTGAATGTGATATAAATATAAATTTCCTCTCTGGAAATTTATATTGTAAAATTTGATAAATTATTTCAACTATATTATCAGTTTTAAAATCTTCATCTGTCATTTTATTCAATGAATTTTCTAATTTATTCAATTGATAATCATCAAATATTGATAAACTTGTAAAATGTATGCCATTTAAATTATTATTCCTACTAGGCCTTTTTGAATTACCAAATCCTGGTAATTCAATGCCAAATATATCTGAACAATTTCTAAATTCTTGTAATATTGGTTCAAATTGTGATAATTGTCCACCTAATCCATGTATAAATACTAATAATGGTAATGTTTCAATTTTTTCAAGTTGTTCCTTTGCCCTTTGTAATCCTTTTGAATTTAAATTATCTAAATCTTTGATTGATCTTTTATGAAATTCTCGTAGTGGATGATCACTATAAATTGTACAAAGTGAAATTTCATCTAAATGAGTATTATTTTTTATAGGGAATGATTCAATTTTGGAATATTTTTGAATAATTGAACAATCATTTGGTTCAAGATTTAGAATTTCCTTTTCAAAATCAGTATAGAGATCATTATTATAATATCTTAATATACTTTTAGGTAAAGATATTCTATTGGCATTATCCTTTTCTTGCAATTCTTTCAAATTAGAAATTGTCAATATTTTCCTTACAGCGGGACGAGCTGTATTATGTAAAGTAGAATTTTCCCTTGATTCTAATCCTATATTATCATTGTTATTCTTCACAAATTGTTCCATTATATTGTACCTAGTCTGGTAATATTAAAATCAAATAGGGAGAAAAGTGAAAAAAAAAAAGAAAACTAGAAAATAAGTTGAAAAGGGTAAAAATTCCCTAAGAAAAACGTGCTCAAATCCACGAGAATTTCTGCCTTTTTTGTGCGGCCTTATAAAAATTGCCCTATTATAACAAAAATTTAATAAATTTCTTATCTTATTTCCTAAATAGGAAATCCAATAGATCCATTTTCTTGGAGGCTCTGTTTTTTACTTTTTTTTGTATTTTTTCTTTATTTTGAAATTTTTGCCCCTTTTCTTGTTGATGAAATTGAAAAAAAAGGGAAAACCAAGTGAATGGGTTGTTTATTTATTTTTTTATTTATTCATTCTATTTTTTGTTTTTTTTTGATACTTTTGATTTCCTTTTCTCTGTGTAATTTATATAATTTACAAAAATTTCCTCAATGAGTTCAACATATTCACCTCAAGATATAAATATGATTCCTGTTAAATCATTAAACTCAAGGTATCAGTTTATATCAAGCTTAGGATCTGGGAGTTTTGGTACGGTTTCATTATATAAAATTAAAGATGGTGCATTGACTTCACTTGTTGATGAAATGGAAAATTTAAAATACACTTTATTGTACCCTTTATCAATCCAATATAAATATTTAAATAATTTAGTTGCTATTAAAACAATGAATAAAAGGTTGAAAAGAATTTCAGATTATTCAAAAGTAAAAGAAGTAAAATTTATATTCTCTGTTGAATCACATTTCAATTTAGTACAAATTATTGATGTTTTCATAGATAAAACTTATTTGAAACTAAATATTGTAATGGAAAATATGGATCACAATTTATATCAATTAATGAAGATAAGAAAAGGTATTGTCTTTTCACCAAAAACACTTAAAAGTATTTTATCACAATTGTTGAGTGCCATTTTACATATCCATAAACATATGTTTTTTCATAGAGATGTCAAACCTGAAAATATCTTAGTAATGCAAAACTTAAATTTTTTTGGTTCAAAGCAAAATATACCACTAAATCAGTATAACAATTCTTATATTATCAAATTAGCGGATTATGGATTGGCAAGACATTCGAAAAATAATAAACCTTTTACAGCTTACGTCTCAACCAGATGGTATAGATCCCCTGAAATTTTATTAAGGCAAGGTTTTTATTCTTTTCCAATCGATATTTGGGCTTTTGGTTGTGTTGCTGTTGAATGTGCAACTTTTTGCCCTTTATTTCCAGGTGCAAATGAACTTGATCAATGTTGTAAAATAATGGATTTTTTAGGTAATCCTGATAAATCCTATCAAATTTTAACACTTGAAAATTGTAGTTATAATTTTAATTACAATTTTAATATTGATCATTTTGAACCTTTTGGTGGATTTTGGGAAGATGCAAAAAATTTAGCTTTGAAGTTAGGATTGAAATTTCCAAACTCTTTTGGTTTTGTTTTGGATGACTTTATAAATAGACAAGATTTTGAACCTTATGAAAAGAACAACTTTTTTCATATGATTAAATCTTGTTTAACTTGGGATCCAAATAAAAGGGCAACTGCACTTGATTTGTTTCATTGTCCTTATTTCCAAAATTCAGTTGTTTCTATTAAAAATAATAAAGAAAATAATTCTATAAATAATATCAATAAAAATAATTTGTATTCAAATATCCAAAATATCAAACAATCAATGTTTTTTGCTGGAATAAATAATAAAAAAGAGGATACCTTGAATAAAGATTTGGATTTTAATAATCATAAATTTTTAAAGCAGGAAAATTTGAATGAATTAAATAATTTTACTCAATCATTTATTGATAAATCACATCAAGCACAAATATCACAACCTGGATTAGGTATTAGGAACAAATTTAATTTTGTGAATGGATCTAAACTGATAAATTGTTTAAATAATTACTCGTTTGATAGAGATATCGATTACAATGAAAATACAAATCACCCACAGAAATTTTATATGAAAAGTACCGTTCCCAATAAAAGTTTAATGTGTTTGAAAACAGATTCTATTGATGATTATATTGGTATATATCCCAACGATATATATGTTGATGAATTCAATAACAATACCCATGGTCTAAATTATTCTTATAAATCAATGCAAAACAATATAAACTTAAGGAGTTCGGATAAATTAGTTTATGAAACTACAAGTTATGTTTCAAAGAACGAAAATAGTAGATTATATTTTGATAGTACACCAACTGATGAGCTTTTAGCTAATGATATTTATAAAATAAATGAAATTGATGGAAGAGATGAAAATAGTTCATTGAGTGATAATGTACAAAAACGGGATGAAATATTAGAGATAATCAACAATGAAAATGATGACGAAAATAAAAATAATGATGGAGAAGAAAATGAAGATTATGATAAACAGAAAAATAAAGAAGTAGATGAAGTAGATGATGATGATGATGTGGATGATGAATTCATAGCTTTGGAGCTAGGGAAAATCACCCATTACTTACAAAATCCACAGACAAATCTTCATGTTGAAGCTTCTGACCTTTCTATCAAACATGATAATAATCGTAATTCTGATTTGATCGATGCTATCAATTATGCTTTGGATGGCAATTATAATGTGAAAAATGCAGAATTTTATTCTTGGGATGAACAAGACTAATTTTCAAAAAAATTATTACTTTTTGCTAATCTATATATATTTCTATATATTTAATAAAAGTCCATCAAAGTACTAAAATCTTACAAAATCTGTGTTTTTACTTAAATCATTGGGACCAACAATAAATTCTACGTTGTCATCAGATTCACTACTGTTATTCATTTCATCTTCATCACTATTATCATCATCATCATCATTTTTATCATAAACAATCTGAATAACATTATCATTGTCTTTATTCCTAATTTTAGTTGAATCACTGGATTTATCAGTAATGCTGTTGTGAGTACAAGAACAGCTTTGACCACGAAAACAACGTCCATATTCTTTTACATCAGGACAATCAAATGAATGTATGAATCTGCATTTTAAACCATCGTGGCAATATCCAAGAAAAGCAAACTCTCTGCATATTGGTGATGATACTGATTCTTTCTTGTGCGTAAATATACATGTTTCAATGTCACATTCATTCTCTTGAAAGAATTTACAACTTGGAGAATTATACTGGTTAGGATCATGTGAATAATGGCAAACTTTGTTTAAACATTTATGTCTTGTATTCAGAAGAGTATGACAAAGTGCAATTCTTCCAGGTTCATGTTTAAAAGGACATTGAGGCTTTGTACAATTACCCGTTCGTGTATAATACACGCAATTTTCTTCTTCCGGTTTGGTATTCATGTGTCTTAATCTTTAATAAAAAAAAGCATAAAAAAAGAAACAAAAAGGAGAAGAAACAAAATGAAAATGGAAAATTAAGCATCATTTGATGCAAGTTAAAAATTTTGAGATTAGAAAGGAGTTAGTATTAAGTTAAAAGAAATCAATAAAATATATCACAACACATACTTATTATTCAAATTTTCAAGAAAGTAATCACCTTGTGCATTTTTTATATAATTCTTGTTATTTAACGTGATACACACTGGTAGAGATCGGGCATTAACAAGCGGTTTACCTGTGAATTCATGTGCTGAAGAAACTAAACATAGTTTTTGATCGTCGTATACAAGAACAAATTTATATCCATGGAAAAATTTCCTATTTTTATAATAATATTTTGCTCTATTTGACATTATTTTCTGTGTAAATCTATTTTGTTTGAATGGTATCTGTTGTTTACTGACTTTTAGGTTTGACTGGACAATACCGACCTTGTTGGAATTTCTTGTTTTTGATTTATGCACTGATTTTGTGATTTTGCCTTTATTATCTGTTAATTTGTTAGTATTATTATTTACTCTGGTTATATCTGAAGTTTTCACTTCTGCGCCTGATATTTTATTTATTAATGGTTCATCTTGATTTATTAGTTTTTTAAGCTGTAGTATTCTGTTTTTTTCATTGTCTATTTTCTGTTGTTTCAAGGCTAGCATTCTTTTGACTAATTCTTTCTGTTCATCAATTTGATTTTGTAGCTTCTCTAAAGCTGCTTTAAGTTGTTTTTCCTCATCAGCAGTACTCATATATGTTAGTTGTAATTCCTTTGGTATAGATTTGTATCCAGTGAGATGTAAAGTAATACATACATTGTAGTTGATGGGTGTAAGAGTCTGTTTTGATTATACGTAATACTGGGAAAAAAAATAACGATTTCATGAAAAAATCCTCGAGACAGTAGTGATTTTTGTGACTTTTTTTCTATATCGCCATCCTGGTAGAGTTATTACTTTATATCGAATAAACTAAGGAGGAAAAGGCTATATACATATGTATCCATATTATTCAATATGTCTTTATACAGTTTGAATCAAATCAAGAGTTTTTCTCGTGAAAGTATTAAAAATATCATCCCATTGGACGATGAATCAATTGATGAGATTATTCAATATGCCATGGATAATTTTAAAACCAGACAAGCAATAAGCAATCATTTTTTGGATTTATTAGGGCCTTCTGAATTGTCATTAAATTTTATTGAAAAATTTGGAGATATGCTGTTTGGGTCTCAAAAGGTTGTACCTAGTAACAAAAAGGAGATGTCAATATCTGCAGACTCACCAAAGTCCAGTGAATTAAATAAAAGTATACCAGCTTCTAAAAAAGTAATTGAGCCAGCATACAAACCAGATATTAAAAAGACAACTAAGCCGGTTGTTAAACCAAAAGGTAATGGTATACGATTAGTGAAAACCAAAGTTGCACCTCCAACAAATACCAAATCAAAGGGTCGGATGTCCGGCAATTCAAGTAATGGTGCCACTACTTCTGAAATGTTTGATATGAAGCCAGCAACTGTGGAGATACAGAAACAGAAAAAGAAAGAAAGCATGAAAAAAATAGAGAACATCCAAGATTTAGATGATGTATTGTTAGAGCTTGAACTGATGAATTCCACTGATAATAATAAAGATATTAGGGTATGTAATTGTAATGCGACTAGACATCCATTATTTGAAATGTATCCTAATTGTCTTAATTGTGGTAAGATAATATGTTCTAAAGAAGGTTTACAACCATGTTCTTTTTGTGGTAAGTCGTTAATGTCAAATGAAGAAAGACAAGAAATGATTGCAATTTTTAATAAAGAAAAGCAAGAACTTGAAGAAAAGAATAATGAAAATATGAAAAAATTGACGAATTCTACAAAGGGTAAAAATAGGAAAAATAATGTGATGAAAATTTCATTAAATACACCAGGACAAAACAATTTTCAGATTCAAGAACAGTTTTATAAAAAAATTGAAGAGAAACGGAAAATTGAACGTGAACAAGAACAAGCTAAAAAGGAAGAACATGAAATGATTGAACAAAATAAGAAAGATCTGGAATATTATAATAGCATGCATAAAAAGGATGATGAATTAATAAAGGCTGAAGAAAGATTAGCAACATTGTTAAGTTTCCAAGATAATGGTGCTGAGCGTACCAAAATTATTGACCATGCCGCCGATTTTGAATTACCTACTGGTGGTAATAATTTGTGGGCATCACCAATGGAAAGGGCACTTCAATTGAAAAGACAACAAAAACAATTTCGTAAAATGGAAGAAGGTAAGTTAAATCGTAGTGGACGTGGTAATAATGTTTTAGATATGACCATTAAAGATGGTAAGGTTGTTTTAACAGATAAAAATCCAGAAGTTGAATTATTTGAAAATCTTTCTGATGATGAAGAGATTAATGAATTGCAACAAAAGGTAAATAAAGAGAAATTCAAACAATTTAAAAAGGAAGTTAAGAATGTTTACGATTACGATGAATTCAGTAACACACTTTTCAAACCTGTTTACAATGGTAACATTACTGAAGACGAAAAAGATAATATTGTGTCAGAATTACCATTACTTGGTAGTATAGTCCAACTTGGTGACGTTGAACAACAAGAAAATCAACTTTTCAATATGATTGGTGTTTAAATTGATATATAAAAAAAAAAAAAAGAAAGAAACCCGCAATTGAGGGCTTCGCACTAGAAAAGGGCAAAAATTTAGTTTTTTTGTGAGTATAAAAGGAGGACATTTTCCCACCTTTTTTCTTACCTGTGTTATTGCAATTGCGCACATGTTTTCTTGATCTACTCCGGAAACCACATCAGTAGAGGTTATACTTACTATACGTAATATAATTTCCGGAGGATATTCGTATCCTCCAAAATAGAACCATTTGATAGTCATTCATTCAGCCGTTGTTGCTGTCTTAGGGCATTCCGTTTGACATCAAAGTCAGCTAAATGTTTGTCGACTAGATTAACACCCTTGTCACGGCTCTCATTTCGTTTCGGGTTCTTAGATTAATTGGATCGCGTTAGTTTTTAGATTC
The DNA here is from genome assembly GCA_030574275.1 of Pichia sporocuriosa. Classification (NCBI taxonomy): domain Eukaryota; kingdom Fungi; phylum Ascomycota; class Pichiomycetes; order Pichiales; family Pichiaceae; genus Pichia; species Pichia sporocuriosa. The sequence continues at coordinate 11,473 of JAJMES010000258.1, forward strand.
ATGATGTTTGGTTTCCGGGTAGATCTTGTTCTATTCTAGCATTCATCCGACTAATTGTGTTCCTACACTTTGTATTAATTTTGTATCTCTTGTATTGTTATAAACCAAACCTTTTCTTTTTTTCTTTTAGTAAATATTCATGTAGGTGTTCAAGCTAAAATAAATAATGATTATAAAAAAGTTTTAAAAAGTATGTACAGTATATTGAATGATATTTAAAAAAATAGAAAAAAAAAATATATACTAGCCAATCCTATAAAAGTGGGAACTATATTGATTTCATATTTATTTGTCATTATTTGGGGTTTCACCTTTGTCCGTTTTAGCAGAACCTTCTTGTTTTGCCTTTGCCTTTTGGAATTCTTCCAGATACTCAAGTTCATTCTTGATTCTTTCCATGGATCTATACACTTTAGATTGAACATAAAATGAACCTCCTTTCTCTTTTGAATTAATATCGAATAAATAATCATATTTCTTTTGTGCTTTGTCTAAACTTAACCCACTTAATTCAACATCTAAAATTTTACATGCTTCATCCAGTGATATTTCACCATCCCTTGATGCTGCGCTTTTTTGTGTTTTACCACCCTTACCTGTAGCATCTTGGGTTTGTTGTGCTGTGGTTGCTGCAGCTGCTTCTTTATAAGCTTCGGTAAATGCTCTACCGAAAGTTCTTGCACCTGTAAATATAACTTGTGCTAATAATCTATGTGCCATTTTCTAAAAAAAAATAATAGAGTTATAATTGTAGCCTCTTAGTAAAAACCTATTTCTCCGACAGATTTATCAATAAATAAATTGTTAAATATATCCATCCACCTAACCAAATGCAGATTTTTGATATTTTCTCAAACTTCATAATGGAAAGACCAAGAAAAGAAAAGAAAAGAAAAGAAAAAAGAGAAAAAAAAAAAATGTAAAAAAAAACTTTACATCCTTACACCAGGTTGCTGACGTAACTAGAGCCGATAGACGCAAGATTTTTTTATTTTTTTATTTTTATTTGTGTGTAACATATTTTATACGACCTAAACGACATTATACGAATGCAATTTTATTTATACGACCCAAGCTCACGCAGTTTATTTCAGTAACTTGTTAAACCTTTGTCTGAGCTTTCAGTAGTATCATTGATACCACTACAGAATATCTTATAGAATCTTTTTAAAGTGTATTACTGGTGTAATCAAACTGAAATAAAAGGGCAACTTTTTGATATTGTGTTTTATTTACAATTTCCGAAATTAAAAAAGAAGTTATATAATACACATTAAAATTGCAAATTTTTAAAGAATGACTGATAAAAACACACCAGAAAAGCTAGATGCCCAAGATAATGAAGCAGCTGGCTTGTTAATGCTTTTCTCAACGGAATCACATCGTTTAAATCCTACGAATAATCAACCAGTCGTTGAGGTGAAAAAGGAAAAGAAATATGAATCTGTTCCTATTTCAACTGATGTTCCTGCTCCTGCTCCTACTCCTGCCTCTGCTCCTACTACTGTATCATCTACATCAACTAAGGATTTACATTCATCTACAAATACAACAGCTCCAATAATTACACAAACTTCTTCTCATGAAATGCACCGACGTACATCATCAGTTACTAGAGATATACAAAGTCTGAGAATGGACCAAATAACGACATCACCGGGTCCTGCGGCTGCTGCTCTGGTAAGCGGTAATGGTTCTAATAAGGCAATGATTGCTGCTGCTGCTTTGGCTGCTGCGGCTGCGACTCCATTACCCATTTTTCATAAAACTGAAACATCTAATAATAGCGAAACACAATCAGTTAGCCCAACTTCAAACTCAACGCAACATCTCACGTCATCCAATGTCACAGAGGTCAAAGACATTTACAATTCACAGATAAAATTAGAAAAAGATAATATTTCGAATAAAATCATTGAAACTGTTCCAGAATTTAGTAACAAAAAAGATGGCATTGAAAAGGATAGTATTAAAAAAGAGACAGTGACAGAAGAGATTGATACACCTCCATCATATGCGGTTGATCCGGATTCTGGAATTATAAGCTGTATTTGTGGTTATGATCATGACGATGGATTAACTATACAATGTGATACATGTTTTAGATGGCAACATCTTGTTTGTATGGGATTTGAATCAATTAATGATACCCCAGATGATTTTCAATGTAATTTATGTAATAAAAATTTAAAAGTTGATGCTTCAAATGCTAAAAAACTTCAAGAATCATATCTGAAGGAGGAAAAATCAAAAAGAAAGAGAAATCCTTATTCAAATGATAAAAACAAGGATTCTAATAAAAATATAGGCGCAGCTCAATTTAAAAAAAGGAAAACTGATGAAAATGTGAATGTATATATTGGAATTAATAAATACAAGACATTGTATTATCCAATTGATTATTTTGTTTATAAAAGTTCATCGGTTAAATCTTTATTTAGTCAGCTACCTGAATTAACTAAAAAGAATAAATCTATTATTAGATTAGATAAATCAGGTTTAAACAAATCATTATTCAATGGAAATCATTTAAATATTAAAAGTGCATCAGAGAATGCTAAAGTCAAATTTACGGGGATTTCAAAACTTGGCTTGTATACTAATAAAATAATCAAGGAAAATTTATGTGTTTCTATTTTAAGTGGGGAAATTGATTTAAAGCAAAATTATATGTCAGAAAAAGTCAATAAGTACTGGTTGTTAGGCTCTGCAAAACCAAGTGTTTATTTTCATCCAAATTTACCTATTGTGATTGACCAGCGTGCTTTGGGTAATCATACAAGATTTATAAGGAAATCGTGTAGACCTAATTGTGAAATTAGGACAATTATTGTCAACAAAGAAGAAGTTGTCTTGGGTATATTTTCAATTAGAGAAATTAAACCAGATCAAGAAATAACATTACCTTGGGAATGGGATACTGATCATCCAATACTTAGGATAATTAATAATTTAGAACCGTTTGAAAATATGAATTCAGAAATGAAGATAGTTTTAATAAATTCAATACAATCAATTTTAGATTTAACTGATTGTGGATGTTCAAATTCATCAACTGAATGTATAATAAATAAAGTGAAGAAATTATCGGCGTATTTGCAACGAAATACTAGAAAAAATAATATTTCAAATTTATCACCAACACCGAATCAAAAATATATTTCAATTGATGAGAGGTATGAAGATCGTAATAAGATAATATTAAATAGTATTTCTAAGAGTGAAAATCTTTTAGAAAGTACTGATGATGAAATAATTATTAAAGACCAATTTAAAAAAATCAAAAATACTGATAATAAAGATGATGATACTACCATAGAGAGTAGTACAACTAATCAGATTGAAGATAATGATAATAATTACTATAATAAAGATAAAAAGGATGATAATAATACATCATTTACTAATCCTGCAATTGTCAATTTTAAATTCAAACCAAAGGCGAAGAATACGCTTTATAATCTTCATATACTACCGAAAAAATTTGAATTGTTGAAAAAATATGCACATGTTGTTGATGGTACAATGACAATGATGATACAGGGTAAGGAACGTGAAGTTAAGAGTACTGATATTAATAATAACAACAGCAGCAGTGATAACATTAAAAACAATGATGATGATGATGATGATGATGATGATGCTGATGCTGATGATGATGCTGATGATGATGATAATAATAACAGTAATCAAGAAGGGCACGAATTGCGTGTTGAAAATGATATGAAGATGCCGATACCTGTTGAGGTTAGCGCAAGAGTTTTAAATAAATTGGAGAAAAATAATTCGGGTGAAAATACATTGTCAAATGTCAACAACAACAACAAATTGGTTGCTAAGGTCGACGCTGAGGAGAAGCCGAAGGTTGTTAAAAAATTCAGTTTGGCTGACTACAAGAAAAAGAAAACTGGTTAATTCTTTTTCTTTTTGTATAATTATGTAATTGAATATTTATTTATAATCAGGAAGTTACAAAAATCGCTATCACCTAACTTTAGTGGACAGTGAAACACCACAACGGCAATGCCATACCATTTTGAAATTGAGATTCTCACCGAAAAAGGGGCTCCTTGGACAACAAATAAAAACGTTGTTAAAAAGAAGCCCCATTTTCGGTGTGTTCCCTATTGAACAAAAGAAAGCCAAAAAAAAATGTCTAGAATAATGTAAAAAACAGTAGCCCAAAATGGAACAATTGTACGAAATTCAATTTATTTTTTCTCTCAATTTATTTACATGGATTAATCAATTTGAAAAAATCTGAAAAATGTGTCAAAAACGAGTTTTTAATATTTTAATTATACAAAATTACAAATCAAAAAAGATAGAAGAAGAAGTGAAATATAGTGAAACAGAATAAGAACGAAAAAAAGATATGCCCAAAAAGTAGAAAAAGCAATAATAATAGAATGAGATAAAAAAAAATGAAGAACAAAAAGAAAACAAAATCAAACATAACCCAAAATAACAAAACAAAAACTAATCATACAATAAATAACATAAAGGTCTAATTTAGTAAACTCTTCACTGAAATAATTCTTGTAGGTTTGGATTCAAAGTTCATCATGGAACCAGACTTACAGTCAATACTGTTAATATTAAAGAATGGCACATTGGTGTTGTTTGATAATGTATAATGGTATGGTTGTAAAGTTGGTGATGCGATTGGTGATTCTATATCGCTCGGATGTAGCGTTGAATCTGGTGAATCTGGTGAACACATATCTGGTTGAGTTGATACTGGTGATTTCATTGAAGCTTCGTTAATGTCTCTTTCACTAACTTTTTTCATTTCGGATAAAACAACGGCGGCAAATTTATCTTGATTTTTAGAATATTTTTTCGTAGTAATATTTGAAGCAACTTTTGAAGCTGAAGATGGAGACATTTTTTTCAATTCTGCCTCTGTTGGATAAACACATTCAAGGTTATTCCTTAAACAACCGGAACAAGCAGGTTTTCTTTCATCACATTTCTTCTTTCTTCTTCTGCAGCAGAAACAACCAGTTTTAGTCCTGGTTATTTTTTTCTTTTGTTTAACAACGTGCTGATGACCACAGTCTGAATCTGATGATAATTCAGAGGATGCACATGTAGACGATGATGGAGATAATGATAGATTTTTATTTGATCCAATCTTTGAGATTTTATTAGCATTAGATGCAGAGCTCAACTTTATTATTTTTTGATAGTCACGATAGCTGGACATTATTTTTTATTTTATTTTTTTGGTTGTTTTTTTTTTTTTTTCTAAAGAAAAAGGACCTGTGAGTATGAATTATAGGGATAGGGATAAATAAGGCAAATTTTAAACTGTAATAAACAACAAGTTATAATATTAGTGAGGTTATTTAATCAAGAAGAAAAGATGTTACAGAAGAAGGGAGAGATCCAAATTGACATGGCAAATTCAAGAAGTGAAAAGTTTTCGTCAACCTTGATTTGTGCCGTAACCATCTACGGAATAAATAACACGGACTCTTATTCTGATGAAAATACACAGGAAATACGATTTTAAACACTCAAAAAGAGGGGCATAAATAAATTTTTATTTAGCAAATTTTAAATTTTCCCAAATAAGCAATTTTTTCATTTTCCGCGTTGCAATTTTTGGTAAGTTTCAGCGAATAAACCACAATATTTCGGTATCTACTTCCACAGGTAATCAACTAATTTTTGAAAACAGTAACTAGGAGCGAATTATGGCACATGTGACCATATTGTGCGTATTGGCCTATGAATCATTTATTTGTAACAGCCGCGTTTGTGACTTATTTTGTTTTGTATCCATTTTTGGGTATATCCAATGCTCACACTTGCCTCATTTTCGCCATAAGTTCCCTTCTTAAAAACAAATGGTTTTTTGTCGCCTGTTATTGCTATTGGCAATCATCAGTCACAATTTTACTCAAATGGAAGGCAAAGAAATTTGGAAATGTTAATGGTTTCTAAGTACAGTTGATAATCACGTGAGTGGGTTGCTTGTTGGATCTTTTCCTCCAGGGCACATTCCATAAATGGTAAGTATGCCGATATAATTTCTTTGATTAGAGTTTAAGTTAAGAAGGTCTAGGTGTATCCAATGATATTGTCATACTATAATGTATTTTACATCGAATTTTTTCACTTGTATTAAATATACTGCCTGAAGTTTAAAAAGAATACAAAGTTATAAAACTTATTGGTTCTAAGCAACGAACAACCGTTGTCCAAGAAGATTATTATGAATCAAGTAGATATGTTACTTTATCCTAGTTAATCTTGTAGCATATATTCGGCTGGTTTGGGATTCTTTAAATCGTCCCACATACTAACAAATACAATTCTTTCATCACCTACAGTCCAGGGTTCTCTACCGTGAGATACTTGATAATTATCAATTAATAACAAATCTCCCTCCTTCCATTTGTGAAGAAACTCAATTTCTCTGGAAATACGATTTACAACCTCTAAATATTTAAATGGGATAATTTCACCATCTTCATATGTTGAAGGAAGATAAACTCCACCATTTGAGCCAATGTATGGGGGTTCTAATGCATTGTTATCACGAGAAGTGCCAAATCTTCCATTAAGGCCATTGAAAAACGACGGTAGACCAGTTATCGGATGTTTAATGAAGGCAGAAGTATGTTGTCTCACAGTAAGTGATCCATCCGAATTCCATTCAAAATCGTCAGTCAACCTTTTAACTTGTATTTCAGCCTTTTTCTTTTTTGTATCAAAATTATCATTTTCATAATCGATATTTTTTCCAAATGAATCCGAATCTTCCCAAAAAAATTCATTGCCTTTGCTAACAATAGAATTTTTTGTACGTGATGGATAAACTTGAACACTAATTAACCTTCTTCTAGATAATTCCTCAATAAATTCAGGTATTTCGTCTAATATTCTTTTATAGAATTCGTTTGAATGAGCTATTGGAGAACCACCACCACCTAATTTTGGAGCTTTGTGACAGAAAAAATGAATGTTAGATGGGAAATGAGTGTATCTAGCATATTCATTATGCTGATAGAATCTCACAGTTGGTGGTCCTTCATTGGCAGTATAAACATTTTCAGCCTGTTTATTTCTTTTTCCAGCCAATCCAATCTGTTCAAATGGTGTTTTATTTCTTGCCTCTTCAATAGAAGTAACATATTTAGAAAAAGCATCACTGGAGTTATCATCTAATCCTCTGAGCAAGACAGCACCATGCTTTGAGAGCAAATCAGTAAAAATGCCTCTTTTGGAAATATCAGATAGTTGCTTTGCAATTCCATCCCTATCTTTAACGTTGGTTGCTGTAACTTTCAATACCAATGGAAATGAATGTCCGTTGACAATCCTACAGCCGAAAAGATTGACTTGTTCAAGTTTTAAACCAGAATCATGAAAATAAAATAGAGTTTCTGTCATGTCTCACTTAGATGTGTTGCAATTCAATTTAATGCCATTAATAGTACTATTATTATTCCCATTTTAAAGATTACAATTAAATCCAGGTCAAAAAAACAATCCTTTCAAGCTAGCAAATTTATATAGTTTACAGTAATCCACTTCTGATCAAATAATAATTAGATCCAATAGTGTGGCTCTATTTGGTTCAAAAATCGTGTAAGCGCCACATCGGTGACTTACTAATCTTATCAAAAAATGCATTCGTACAATGTAAAGATCCAACGGTGTGGCTTCATCCGGTTCAAAAGGTGTATATTAAAACGGAAATATGATTATCCGATATGTTTCACACTAATAAAAAAATACATAGATACAATAATAAATTTCTTGGAACATGTACGATGATCTTGTGGTTAAATGCCAGGATTGACCAACTAGCAGCGTATACAAGCTCGCTTACCCTCACCCTTCTCTGAAATCAGACATGCCATTTAAGTTTATATTGTGAGTGTAAATAGTCTCAACACCAAAAATACATATAATGTTTTTTTAGACTATCACAAAATAAGGTAACAAATATTCTTGAAAAAAATTATTGTTTCACAACTTAAGAAAAGTTTATGTAGTAGCAGCATGGTTTACATGTTACCGGAAATCATACCTTTTGAATTTCCCTAATAACTCTAATAATTGTGGCTTCGATTGATAAGATTTTACAGTTAAAAAATCCAAGTTAATTGTAATTTAAAAATATCCAACACTTTTAACGGTTGTGGCTGAATATTGACTCACGTATCCCGACATTAATAATCTGAAATAATGTAAATCACAGTTTTTTAGCTGACTGAAATATGGCTTCTTTGAAATTTTAAATTACCAAATTGCAAAAATAAGTGTCCAAGTTTCAAATTTAAAACACATTTTGGATATACTGTTTTGAAATATAAAATCCAGGAAGTATGCTGTATTTTCATATTTCGATTGAAAACAAAAAATACATGTTTTTTTTTTGTTTTTTTTTTTGCTTTGAAGAAACAGATCTATTATTAACATGGTTGTCAAAAAAAATAGGAGAAGCTCGTCAGATTATGCTTCTGATGAAGAAGCATCTCAAAAAATCAACGATGTTCATCAAATTGTTGAGGAAGTTAGTCTGGGAGAAAATGAATCCCAGTTAGTCAACACTAAATGGACCAGACACATATGGGATACTTGGGGGCATCCTGATAAAAGACACAAAAAAGTAATATTCAAACTCGATTCGACTTTACTTTTTTTTGCTTGTGCTTCTACTTTTGTAAAATATTTGGATAAAATAAACTTAACATATGCCTATGTTAATGGTTTAAAAGAAGATCTTGGTATTCATGGAAATCAATACAATTATGCAAATACGGGTTATAATATTGCAAGTATGATCTTTGGTTTCCCGGCTGCTTTTCTAATGGTTAAAATGAACAGTAAATATTTCATTATTCTTATTGAGTTATTATGGACAATTACAACCTTTGCCCAATCGGCTGTTAAAACTCCAACCCAATTGATTGTTGTTAGAACGATTCTTGGTGCCACTGAATGTGGACACTATCCTGCTTTATCATATATCCTTGGAACATACTATACACCAATAGAATTAGCTAAAAGAGCTGTTATTTTACAATCTTCCACTTCAATTGGTTCCTTCTTTGGTGGTTACGTTGCATCGGGAGTTTATTCGGGATTAAATGGAGTAGCAGGTCGTGCTGGTTGGAGATGGGTTTTCATTATTGATGGAGTTATATCTTTGGGTACATTTTTTTTCCAATTTATATTTTTTTCAGATAGGTTATCAAATCGGAAACCAGATTTTATTTTGAATGAGGAAGATATAGCATATTTGAAAAAAAGATTACCTGAGCAGCAGAAGGATGATTACAAGTTTTCATTCAGTGATATTGTTTCAACATTGATTGATTGGAGAATATGGGCATTTTGGCTGTTTGGTGTCTTGCAAGATATTACATCATTAACTACTCCATTTTTTTCATTATGGTTAAAAGCTTGGAATGGAAAAAAACCAGGCAGTTATACCATTGCACAAATTGATCACTATGCATCTATCATATATGCAGTACAAACAATTATTGCACTGACCAGTGGTTGGTTATCAGACACCGTTTTGAGGGGTCGTCGTTGGCCACCAATTATTCTTGCTGGTATTGTTGCATTTGTCGTGAATATTTGCCTAGGTGCAACCCCCTTATATCCAAATAACAGAGCATTCCGTTTCTTTTTATATTGTAACACTGGTTGGGCTTTAGGTAGTGCCGGTCTTTACTGGGCATGGGCACAAGAAATGTTTAAAACTGAAGTTAAAAAGAGAGTTATCTGCACAGGTGGTATCAACATTTTTGCATTTGTTGCAAATAGTATTTGCAATAATATCTGGTACAAGACTTCTCAAGGTCCGCATATAACAGCTGGTTATTACCTATCAGGTGTTACAGGTATATTATATTCTTTAAATGCAATTCCTCTTGGATTTTCTGATCGTTTTAGAATTAGGGGTATTAAAAATAGAATGGGAGCATAAACAATCCTAACTTTTTTTCTAGATGTGCTATAAAAAAATGATGATTAGGATGAACTATATGCATGTATTGTTTCGTTCGGGTAGTTTCTTTTAAAACACAATTAACTTTATATTTTATATCATTTTTGCTATGAATCTTTTTTTTCAAATCTTTGTTCAAGATAGCTTACAAGTAAAATCCTTACTCTTTATGTACAAGGTGATTTTAGTGGTAAAACTCGTAGAAAATCAAAAATAATTCAAAGTAAAGTTATTTCGTGTCCATTCCAACAACGTACCATTATGATAAAATAGTCTTACTGGATGTAGTTTAACTATCATAATGCAATATTTTTGTATCTTATCAACAAGCGTGAGGTTGACTCAGAATTTATGTGCTTTTATCGTCATTACTCTTCCGTCGTTCTTTCATACTTATCCTATACTTTATTTTGTACGATTATTAAATAGTAAGCTTTTAGTAAATAAATCTTTAATTAGTTATTAAAGAACATTGATATATATTAATTATAAAATACGTTAGTTCAAAGATTTGAATGTTATATTATTTTTTATGGCTTTACAGGGAGTGACAGATAGGATTCAAGTTAAATATTATAGCGGTTTACATATTCATCCAGCTATACCTGGTAAATATTTCAGCTCTCTTACGATTTATAGAAGAAACCCTGGGAAAACCATATCATTATATTGCCATTTAACTGTAATTAATACCAACGAAATTGGTAATAAAATTAATAAAATAATGTATGGTTATTGGTGGCGTAAGAAACTAGTAGATAAAAGTATTAAATGAAATTAGTACATAAAATTGTGTAAATAAAAATTAGGAAATAAAATACGTGATTAAAATTGGTAAGAAAAATTAGAAAATAAAATAGTAACATAGTAAATAAAATTTTCAAGAAAAAAAAATAAAAAATTCGAATAAGGAGTAATTATGAATAAATCATGAAGATGCTAATTCGGTGAAATACTGTCTTAAAATCAATGATAACATTTCTGGAAGCTCTTTGATGTTATGAACAACAACATAAAATTCAAATGGGAAAGTATCCAAATATTTTGTAACTTGTAATTTCATCTTTCCATTTTCATCAGTAGCATAATTGGCTTGGCTCATATCTAAAATAGATTCTTTACTATTTAATCCGTCAATAATAACAAAGACAATCATCACTTTTTCTTCTCTTGCTTTTCTAACTAACCTTTGAATAGTCTCATGGTCTTCACAAACACCATCTGAAAGAACAATTTCTAATTGCCATAAATCAGAATCCCCAGATGATCTGGCTTCATTGAAGACTTTTAATGATTTAGAAACTAATTTTTTAATATCAGTTCTAGTATCGGCAAAATCAAATTCTCTGAAAACATTGATACCGGAATTGCCACCAAATTGTTTCTCAAATGGATGAACAACTTCTGAATTAGTACCAAACTTCATAATAGACAATTGACCAGATTCAAGTTGTGACAATGCTTTAGAAACCAATGCAACACTTTGAAATGCAATATCTACAGCTTGTGATTCAGCCATTGACTTCGAATCATCTAACGAAATCATTATTTGATATTGTCTCTTGCTTGGTTTTGTTCTTCTCATCCAAATTTTGTCTTTTCTAAATTGAGATGCAATATATGGAATAATTCTCTTCATATTTAATCTCTTACCTGTTTTGTAATCACCCTTTAATTTGGTTGATAATGTAGGTTCTAAAATTAAACGTAGTTGTTCACATAAGGAGGAAGTCAAATCTCGAGTGGCTTCATCTGCCGTTTTCCATAAACTTTCAGCTTCTTCATATGTTCTTAGATTTTTCTCGGTTTTAATGATAGCATTATTAGTAATGTAATCCTCATCATTTTCACCTTCCTCGTCAAAAGAATCTAAATCCATTTCCATATTCATGTTGGCAGGAATTTCATCAAGTCCTCTGTTTCTTTCATTTATGAAACCAGAACGCTTTTCACCGGCAAAATCATCCTCGTTGCCATTAGGATCTTTTATTTCAACATCCACAGATTCATTATCTTCCTCTAGTTTCTTACTAATGTCATCTTTCTCCTCCTCAATTTCAATCCGATCATCTTCTGAAACTTCTTCATCATCTTCAATAGCCATCTTGTCATCAATTGATTGGACTTGGTCCTTATTCGCAGCACCTAATGCTTGTGTATCGTTATCAGCATTATCACCTTCTAAATGTTGGAATTCGTCAGGACGTTCTCCTGCTTTTTGATCCACCATATCATCATCAATCGATTCCTTGATTTCTTGTCTTCTTCTATGAAATTCTTTCAATGAATCACCTAACTGTTTCATAGATTCAGCAGCTTGATCTCTGGATGATTCAGTTTGATCTGAGCTCTTATCTTCTTCGTTGTCATTCTCTTTTTCCTCATTCTGGAAATCAGCACCACCATTACTAGCACCAATATTATCATTTTCTTCATTGGCATCTGCATCTGCACCTTCTGACTTAACACCAGATTGTTGTTTAACAGCAGAATCGTCATCGACATCATTGGCACCAGATTCGGTACCTTCCAATCCCTCAATCTCTTCTTGCTTAACGTCATCTTTATTTTCTTCACAAGAGTTATCATCTTCCTCCGCATCCTTTAGTTCTTCATCAGATTCTTCGGCACCCGCATCTTCATTAATTTCATCCTTATCTATCTCCATACCATCAGCTTCATCGTTTTCTTCCCCGTTATCTTCCTCGTCATCAACAGGTTGACCTTCCACTTCTTCATTTTCTTCATCACCTTCTGGTTCTTCATTGTCCATTTCAACATCCGGATTTTGATCTTCGTTGTCGTTATTATTGTCTTCCTTAGTTTCAGCACCATCGTCATCATCTAAATTATCTTCAAACTTTTCATCGTTTTCTTCCTCTTCTCCAGAATTATCATCTCCATCAGAATCCAAATTCATATCATCAGGTAACTCCAATGCATCGGTCTCCGGTACTGCATCATCAAATTGTTCATTTTCTTCATTCTTAACCTCGTCATCTTGCTCTCCAACATCTTCTTCTTCTTCTCCATTGTCATCATTTTCTTTTTCATCGCCATCTTCATTAGAATTTTGATCATCATCTTGTCTGTTATTTTCATTCTCTTTCTGCTTATCTTCTGGTTCATCTTCCATGGCCTCCATATCATTGTTCGAGTCCGCATTATCTGGCATATCCTCCGACTCTTTCTCTTTAGAGTTAGATGATGCTTCTTCATCCCACATTTTATCATCAACTGCATTTGGATCCATATCATCTAAATCATCAATCTCTTCGTCTAATTCTTCATCTTCCTTATCTTCTTCATTTTCATCCTCTTTTTCTTGGTCTGATATATTTTCAAGATCGCCAGCCATATCCCCTTCAATATCTACAGCGTCATCATTTTCGTCTTCTTCTTTATCATCTCTGTCTTTCTCCTCATTTGGCTGTTGAGCTTGTTCACTCAAATCCTCGTCATCTTCAACATCGTTGGAATTATTTTCTGCACCATCTCCATCACCTAAACCTGTACCGTCCTTAAGATTATTATCTTCTTTTTCATCGGTTGGTGGCTCTGGTTGGCAGAATCCCTTAGAACAAATTGTATATAAAATGGTTGACAATTCAAATGATCCTCTAGAAACATCAATATAGTTTTCCTTCAATTTGTGCTGAACAATTTGAACAAGATTAAAATAATGTTGAGTGACCGGTAAAACATGTTCGATCATAGCTGAGGCTAACAGACTTTCACGATCAGTATATTCAATCGATTGCAGAATGTCCATGCACTCTTTGAATCTTTTCAATACCGTGGTAGGATACAATAAATCGATATATTTCATTAATTTCTTTTGAGAAGTCATTAACCAATTTGAATCATCGTCCTCTTCTTCTAAATTCTTATCTGTTTCAAAATTAAATTTATGAATCCGTTGAACGGAGACCAAAATAGAATTAAATAGTTGACGCAAAGATTTCTCCAAATCTTCAATTGATGAATCTTGTTTTTTGATATTGGTGAAAGAGTCAAAACTAAATTCTTGGATCATCATCCATTCAAGTACAAAATCACCAACAAATGCAACATCGGTATTTTCGTCCCTCCATAAAGTTAATTTGGAACGAAACTCTTTGTAAAACACATCCAAGTTATTTAATTGTTTCATATCATCAGAGCCTAAAAGTGCATTAAAATTAATAAAAAACTTGTTAATAGTAACCTTTGCATTGTTAAATATTGAAGAATCATAATTTTTCAAAGTAAAAATAGATGCATTTTGTAGTGACTCTGTGGCAAATTCTAAAACGGCTGGGAATTGTTGAATAAATTGAATAACTTTTCCTCTAAGAGATTGGAGACCACGTAAAGATGAAGCTGGGATTAGTTTATTTGAATTCAATGTTGTGAAAATTTTTAAATTTGATAAAATATCATTTAAGGAAGAGCTGAATTGATCGCATCGGATTAGGATGCTTCTATTACAAACCAAACTGAATAGTAAATGCTCAGAAGCAGCCAAACATTTTTGGGAATCAGCGGGTGGAATGTCAGCGTGGACCTCAGAAACTGCAACTCTTAACCTTGGAAGTAATTCCAACAGTCTGTAAAAATATCCATCACAACCGTCAAAGTATGTATTACCTAAAGATACAGTGGTCGCTAAAACAGCCGTAACAGAAGGTAAAGCTTTCTGAATATCAGCAGTCATGTGTAATTTCAAACCCATGTGTTTAAGCTCTTTGATAGTATCACTCAACAATTTATGTTTCTCATTTTTCAAAGATGCAATTACTTTCTTATTTTCTTTCGTATAAACATTTGGAGTTTCTTTTCTAAGTTTTTCTGATTCTTCAATAATATTCTTGGAAAATTCGTGTAAACTTCTAAACTGCAAAGATTCAATGTCGCTGATGTAGACATCCATATTCTTTTCAACTTGTGCAATGTTTCTCAATCTTGAAATCCGATCCTTCCATGTAGGCACCTCGTAACAAAGAGACTCTATCTTAGAAATATCCTCCGGTAACCTAACGAGTACTTTGTTGGCATCAGATTTCTCTATATAAGTTTTAGAAGAAGTCGGTAATCCAGTTTCAATCAATGGTTTAATTGGTTTCATCAAGCAGTCACGGTACTTTCTAATGATTTTGTACAAATTATGATGGGAACGACGAGAACTTTGTTTCAAAGCATCAATATTAACATCTTTCCAACTTGCTAACAAAATAATTTCATTGACCTTCTTTTCTAAATCCTTCTTGGTTGAAGCAATGGATTCATTGACATCTTTAAGGAACTGCTTATAAAAATCCACAATATTCAACAATGAATGATGAATCGTCGATGTAGGTACTAGCTTTTTCACGTGACTGGCAAATGCAATTAAAAGATCCAATCTATAAGTAAATTCACCATATGTGGCCTGAGAAAAGAAAATATTGATTGCTGAGAGTATTCTAATTTCAATTTCTTCATCAAAAACTTCATCATTCATGGCAGGAACAATAATAGTCTCGAATAAATGGAACCACCATTTACCAATATTCTTTTCAATGGTCTGTTCCTCATTAACAAAAACCTGCTTCCAAGAAGCCAATTCTAATTGTCTCCATGAGACAATTAAACTAGAAACTGATTTGTAGTGTGCACTGAGAGATACACCTGAGTGAGCATATTTTTCCCATTCGGCAATAAATGTAAATATTTGTTCAACTTTAGCAAGTAATCGGAAAATTGGAGTAGATGATGAATATTCCAAAAACTCTGCACATATTCTAAATAATTCTGACAATGTTGCATGTTCAGGCCATTTTTTCAACAATTCAGAAACCGAAATTTGAACTTTCCGGATGACCTTGCCAGCCGCCCTTGTTTGTGAGAAATCATACCCACGATAAAAGTCAATTTCAGAGGATGATTTGACGTTAGTGAATTTGTTGTAAGAGTCTTTGAGTATTGACAAAATGAAAACTAATACAGAACCAGTATTTTTATTCATTCCCGAAACTTCACTGATTTTTTGTAAAGAGTTAAATGCATTAACAGAAGATTCAGTTATGTCTTCATATGATGCCTTAGAATCATCTTTCATGTTAATCACATATGCCTTGGCTATATTATAATAAATGCCACTCATATCATCTGTTGATAATACAGTTTCTGATGAATTGATATCCATAATTTCATCAGAGCCTGGGAAAAGTTTCTTAAAATCCATTTCAGCATCCATTGTTGGATCTGCAAATTTAAAAACACCATTTTCTGTCGATGCTTTTTCTTGCTCTTTTAACATCCTTAAAGACCATCTATAATACAATGCCATCAAGACTTTATTAAAAGTAGACTCACCTCTTTCAGTATGAGACGAGTCTGGATACTTTTTTGACAATAACAAAAAGTATGAATATACGTTTTCGACATTGTAATCGTTGACTGATGCCTTTCTGCAGACATCTTTAACTAATTCAAAAACAGAATCCATTTGAGATGGCGAATATATGAGAGAAGCATTAGATGTCCATAACGAGGATGGTGACTTGATAGTTTCATCTTGTGAGCCTTCATGAAGTAGCTGTAAACCAAGTTTTAAAGAATAAATGAAACCAATCAATATATCGTTCAAATCTGAAAACTTCAAATGGTTTTCCTTTAATCTTAAAACAAAATATGACGCATTGCTTGTAAAATTTTCAATTTGGGAGTCGGCCTTATCTGTGACCTTCATCGCAGTGGATAATAAAAATTCTATGTGTTTTCTGTCCACGTAAGAAGAAAAGAAAAGGTGCCATTCTTCAAATAATTTATCAGCGGGATCGGAACCACGATAAACCCTGGGGACCTCATTAATAGAATTTTCCAAAATCTTTGGAAGGTTTTCTTCACTCAGAATTGATCTATCACCAAAATATTTCTTTCTGGAAATAATAAATGACTCTTTAAAATCGTTCATGAGTTTCTGTAACTCAATAAAATTGTTATACAATATGTGATCAACAGCAGCAGGATCATAGTCTGAATCGGGCATGTAAAGCATGATAAAACCGCAAGCAGTCAATACAAAACATTCTCCTAAAGATTTTTTTGTGGTATCATTTTGTAAAATTAATAAGGATGGAACAAAGTAGAGATCAAAAATTTCTGCATATGATGAATATCCTGATTTGGAAAATATAGTACAGTATGTAGACAAAGATTCATTTGAACATTTACTAAAACATTCAATAGCTTGGCATTTAAGATCAGCGGTATCTAAAAGCTCCAGATGGATTTCATGCATTAAAGATATCCATTGTTTAAGAATAGATGCAAAATTTTGGATGTGATTGGCTAAAATATCAGAAGAATTCTTCACTAATTGAGAAATGAAAAATTTCATATCAAACAATGTTTGCTCAATGTTACCACCCTGTGTTTTTTCTATCTGTGATACCAATTCCATCGAAGATTTAAAAAATTTATCGTCGAACAAAGGTAATCGAAGAGATCCATCAGAATCCCATAATGTGTTGAATATTCTGGGATATGGTTTAAATAAATCTGTTCTATTATGATCAATCAAATCAATTGTGGATTTATTTGCCAATAAACTCAAAGTCAATATCTCAGAATTCAAGGAAATTTCAGTTTTTTCAAAAGTTTTTTGAGACACAATGAATCCATATAAATCAGCAAAATTGGAAACAAATGAATGTGACCTTTTTAGTAGGAAATCGTTTGAAATGTTGACAAGATCATCAACCTTTGCTCTTATAACATCTAACATTGCAGTAAATTCATCGTTTTGTTTTTTATCCAAACATGTGATAAATAAATCAATGAACATTTTTCTAAACTCATTAATATTTCCTATATTCTCAGGAAATTGTTCAAAAGCTACTTCATCAAAACGGAAAGCTAAGGCCATTAATGATTCATAATTTTCCCATGCTATCGCAGATTGAGGGTACGTAGCCCTGCAAGCATTCCAAATAAGAGTCATTGCAGATCCTCTCGAGAATTTTAATTCATTGTCAAAAGCAACAATCAAAGAATGTAATTGATCAACCAGCTTGGAATCAAACCTGAGACATCCTTTCTCGTACCAAGTAGACAATTGATCGTAATAGACACGAATTGCAGTTTTGTTCATAATTATAGAAGCATCAACAAAATTTTTCCACAAAACGAAAAGTTCAAATAATAATTCAAAACAGCTGTCTAAATTCAAAAAATCTTCACTTTTTATCATGATGGATACTTGATCTTTGATAAAAACTAAAACAGCCACAACCCATTTATAAACATCGACCTTAGGAAGTTTTTTAAGCTCCCTGCCAAGTGTAACAGCGGCAAGTTGTTCTAACGGGTTCAACATAGACACACTTGCAGTTTTGGCTCTGAGATGTAAGTCATTCATAAAAATGAAAGCATCCGATAAGAATGACAAAATAATAAATAAATAAAAGGTTTCGCCCGATTCTACGTAAGAAGCATACTGTTTGACTAATGGTGTTACTGAATTATTAATCACCAATGAAATTGGTTGCTTGGTGCAATCGTTAAGTCTTGAATTGGGTAATAGTGGAGAAAGTGTAGATGCTTTTCTGTAAAGAGTTATTACAGATTCACATATACCGAATTCTTGTAAAGTTTCAATTTGTTTTTGAATATTTTGAAAAAATGCTGAATTCAAAAATTCTGAAGATCCAGATGCAGCAGTTGAAAGTTCAAGTAATGGCGCAAGTAACGAAACTGGGACAAATTGTAAAACGGTTGATGCTGCAAACATGTTATCTAGTGACTGAGCTGAATTGTAATAATCAATGAATAAAGAAAAGTTGAATGTTTCACTATCATTAACTGATGAAAAGTAAAGCAATGGTTTACACCTTTGGTTAAGAGTAAGTGAGTTGATTTGAGTGGTTAATTCAGTCTCTTCAATATTATCATTGATTCCTAAAATTTCTCTATCGAGTTCAGATGCTCTATCTTTAAGTGGTTCAACAAAAACTTCAACGGATCTGTTTCTCATTGCTCTGGATAATTCACCATATTTCGGATCTGAAGTTAAAAACAACCTAAAATTTGGATGAGTCTTCACTATACGTGGTGATCCATCATCATTAGTGCACTCGTTGATAATCAACAATCCGTTAGTCTCTAGCAATGAATTCAATCTATCCAAAACAGATGGATTACACAAATTGGCATTGTCTAAAATCAACCAATAACCTTTCTCAACTGCTTCAACTAAAAGACCATCAAACCATTCAAAATTGACGTTTGTCTCACCAGTGGAGACAATATGATCCAGTTTCTGTAATTCTGAAATTAATTCACGCATTTTTTCGTTTTGAATAATTTCATTCAAAGTTAAAAGCTCATTTAAAATTTCGTTTAAGTTTTCAATTGAAAGAGTATAGTCATTCAAAGTTTTGATCAATTTGGTTGCCAGTTGCAGAATAATATTACTTTCTGGGGTTACTAATTGTGCATTAACAGAAACAAGCTTCAATAAGAACTCGTGTATATTTGCTGCATATTTAAAAAATGTCCTTGAATAATCAGCCTGTTCATAGCCACCCAAAATATCCATGCTATCGATGTCACTATTCATGGAAAATTCAAAAACTTTAGAACCTAAAACATCAGCGGCAAACTTGATTAAATCAGATTTACCTGAACCAGAGTCACCAACTAAAATCAATGGGTAAGCTTGCTGGATACAACGGAAAATAGTCTCCAAAACTGGAATATTGCATTGAAGATTACAAATTTTAGCATCTGACTTATATTGAATCAAATCATTTCTATTCAAAATAGCATTCTGACACTGAAGAAAATTATTTTGAAGATTATAATATGGATCTTTCTCTTCAAGTTCACCAAAAACGGATTCAAATAAGTCAATTGCATTGTTTCTGTCACCATCAGATCTAAACCTTTGTCTGACAACCAAATTAAAAAAATCTGATGGATTAAAACTATTATTAATACTAGGAGAGTCAACTAGAGATAACCAACGTAATGTATCTCTCAAATTAAACTCCCATGGTGCACCAGACAAACCCCATTGTTTTTTAATAACAACTTGTTCTTCAAGTTTAGACATAAATGAAATCATTTTATCACAGAGAGATTGGTCTAAGGATGGGTAAAGGTGATGAGCAATTAACTTTAAATCACTTTCAGTTAACATATCGACATACACAACACTGAATCTATTGATGAATGATTTCGGTAAACCTTTTCTTCCACCACCTTGTAATTGTGGGTTCTGTGCTGCAAAAACTTTAAAATTAGGATGACTTATGAAAGATTTATCTAATTCAGGAATATACACCTCACCTCTATGATCTAAACATGCATTTAAACCTTCCAATACAGATTGTGAAGCCAAGTTCATTTCATCCAGTAAAACCCATTCACCCCTTTGCATTGCTCTTAAATACGGAGCATCTCTCCAGATAAATTCACCTGCTTTACCGCCTTCTACTGGAGTATCGGAACCAAATAAGTCAATCAAATCTGTTTGTTCTGATAAATTGATACGAGTTAATTCATTACCGGTCGCTTGTGCCAAAGCTGTAATCAAAGAAGTTTTACCGACACCAGGACTACCTTCCAGTAAAATTGGCTTCGATACCTGTAGAGCTCTGATAACTCTCATTGCATTGGATGCGGTTGTAGGTGCTTCAAGATTAAAAGAAACGATTTCTGGAGCATCTTCGTTTCTGTCCAGACTAAAAGGAGAACACTTCAAAAATGAACCTGATATTTCTACAGCTGCCTTAGCGGAATATATCGGAACTAAATCGTGTAGCACAAATTCAGATAATTTCTTAACATATTCCAATTTGACCTTCTTTAAGTTTTCTTCGTTTTCTGCAAGATATGCAGTAGTATGTGTACCAAGAGCATCGATGAATACCATACATGCACCATGTAGCAAACATGCAACATCGGATATATTTTTTTGATATGCAGTGTTAATAAATGTAACCCAAGCTAAAATGTCTCTCAACGAAATAACACCAGACGATGCATCGCCACCACCCATTTTTTCTCCATACCATTTGGAGAAACCAACAATAGGATCGCTTAAGTTTTTGACTCCATCATCTAATTTTGCATGCACAATATGTTTGACATCATTAAAATCTTCCATTGAAGGAACCCAAATTTCTGTAAAACGGTTTCTCAATGCTGGTGATAATTCCTTTTTACCGTAATCACCACCTGGATTCATTGTTGCTAAAAATTGAAATCCTTCATTTGCTGTAATAAATATATCATCAGAACCCTTTTCAGCTAATAAAAGAGATCTTTCAGGTTCTAACACAGAATTCAATCTTTCTAATACAGAATCGTCCGCAAGAGATATTTCATCAAGTAAAAAGTAACTTCCTGATTTTAATGCATTAACCAAAGGACCATCACTCCATTCAAATAAAGCGTCACAATCATTCTTAACTTTATTCATAAGCTTCAAATGTTCTTCTAAAACTTCATTGTTGGATTTATATTCATTCCAAAATGAGATAGCATCAATATATGACAAATTTTCAGGAACAACAGATGTACCATACAAAACTTTCTTTAAAGTATCCACAAATTTGAGTTGTAATTCGGAACGATTACGTATTGGACGTTGTGCACCTAATAGATCACCTGTTTCCGTATTTTGATGTGCATTCACAATAATAAGTTCTTTATTGAAAAATTTTGCAATCATTTGACAAACCGTTGTTTTACCGCACCCTGTTTCACCAACCAATAACAATGGCTCGTTATTTTTCATTGATGTCATAACCAAAACAGCCAACTTTCTCATAGCCTTCGTCCAAATAACTGGACCATCCATTTCTAAAATTTCTTTAATTTCTAAGCTTTCGTAGTATTTTTCCATATCAAGTTTGACTCTCATGACTTTTTCCAATACTTCTTTAACGACGACTTTTTCTTCTGGTCTTCTAACCCTTTCAGCTAACAACATATAACCATTGGCAGCTAGTTGCTCATAACCCACGGCCTCACGTTGTGCCCATCTGAAAAGATCTCTCAATGTAGCAAATGAATTTTTTTGTTCAAATAATCTAGCTGATTGACGTTTAATCCCTAGTTCTTTGTAAACTTCGACAATCTTTTTGGCATAAGATGGTGCAATTCTACATCTTTCCCTAAGAATTATCTCTAATTCGTCTTGAGGAATATCATCAAAGTGCAATTCCAAAAATCTATTTCTAAAAGCTTTAGAGAGAACTTTTCTACCACCATATAAACCTGGAGGATTTTGAGTAGCAAAAAGCATGAAATCAGGATGTGGTCTAACAATTTCTTGTGTTTCTGGAATGAATAATTCTCTATTATCATCCAACAAACGATTTAAAGCTTCTAACACATCAGTTGGCGCAAGATTTAATTCATCTAAAACAATCCAGTGACCATTTCTAAGTGCTTCAACCAATATTCCCTCTTTAAAAATTAGTTTACCTGTATCGTCAGAAACATATGTACCTAAATATTCTTGTAAATCGGTATGTTCGTGGTTATTTATACGAACGAATTTGTGGCCAGTAATTTTAGCCAAATAATTAATCATGGAAGTTTTACCTGCAGATGTTGGACCTTGAATAAGAACTGGAAATCTACCACCACTGGTTGCACGGACTAAATTCATCATATTTTTTTCAACAAATGGGGTAATAATATAATGCGCTTGTGGTTCTGGTTCTTCTGAACCTCTTTGCATCCAGTAATGCTTAAATTGAATAAACTGTGAATCTGTTGATGAAGGATCCGCTGGAATTTGAGATAAAATTGATTTAGCATTCTTTAATCTTCCAATTGTATATTGTTGAATTAAAGGTAAAAGTAATTGTTCAGATTTGGCGTCTAATAGTGTTAAAAGAGACATACAAAAACCTTCATATAAGGATCTTCTCAATCCATAAATGGAAGAAATTTCACGAGCATATAGTAAAGTTCTAGTCAATGTACGAATACTGAAATGTGGCTTTTGATTTGCACCATCTACAATTTGATTGTTATCAGATAGTTTTTTAGCTTCCAAATATAATTCAGCGACATCATTACCAATCCATTCATCTGAAAGTGAGTACTTACCGATATATTTATCAATAATTTTCAATAAATCTTCAATGTCTTGATCAGGTGAAGAAACATAAATTTCTGTAAATCTTGATCTTATACTTTGAGGTAGATCTTTCTTACCAACATCAGTGGCCGGGTTCATACAACCAAATATACGGAAGTTTGGATGAGCTTTAATACTGTCAACATCACCTTTTTCAGACAAAAGAACACTTCTTTGATCCATATATTCTGCTAATAAGTCAGAGATACTATCCAAAGTTTCTGGAGCTGCTAAATTCATTTCATCCAATAATAACCATTCGCCTTTTTTGACAGCACTAACTAATGAACCTTCAACAAATCTAAATATGAAAGAATTGTTCATATCTATGACTTGTTTTTCAAAGTTGTTAACCCTAGTTTGGATATTTTTCCATTCTTTCATCAATTGACTTCTTTCAAAAGCATTTAACTTTCTCTTTTTCTTTTTGCTCTTTTCATTATCATCCTCATCCTCTTCGTTATCTTCAACTTCTAATTCAGCAAATGTTGTCTTAGCCATTTTAAATGCTTCTTTCCAAAGTCTGCACACATTTTTCCATTGTGATTTATTGAAACATTTAGAAAGTAATTTTAAAAATTGAGCGTTATTTTTTGTTGAAAATGATCTAGCAAATAATTGTTCAAAATCTTCTTCTAAGGGTAAAGCTATAGTTTTAGCATTGATTGGTTTAAAACCACCTAATAAATCACCAACTTCTGTTTGTTGTGATAAATTAATGACTGTTAATTTTTTATTTAATAATTTAGCCATTTGTTGAACAACAGTAGTTTTACCTGTACCGGTTTCACCAACTAAAAGAAGTGGTTCGCACATTGAAACACCAACACCAATTTTTTCCATTAATCTAGCAGAGTGATTTGTGGTTGCAAAAGAAGTAGTATTACCAACAGCAACTTTATTATGATATTTATGTAAACCAATAATCTTCTGTTTCTCGACATAAGCACGACCAACTTTAATTGCATCATCAAAATTATCAATGTTAGGAACATGTCTTGATAATTGTAAATCAATTCTAGAAGTTGGAATTTCAAGGGTTGAACCAATTTCTCTAATTAAAAATTCTATTGGTTCCTTTTCAACAATTGCACTTGTAAAACAATCAACAGCTTCTTGAAAGATGGTATCAAAAACTTCATCACGAATTAAATCATCAGATGAAAGAATATCTTCAAGTTTAAATATTTGTTCACTTCTTCTACAAAATTTCATCAAATCTCTAATTGAGATTTGTCTTGGTTGAGCACCTTTATTCATTGAAACAAATTTACGTGAATCACATATATTTTTAACAGTAAAATAACATTTGATAAACAAATTAGAATAACGAGCCAATAATGGGAATTTTTTATTCAAGATTGTTTTCAAATCTTGTTCTTCTAAATCTTGTAGATGTAAAATATTCCATAAACGTAAACCAATAATATCAGGTAAAATGAGCTCATTATTTGATGAAACTGATCTAACAGTTGAAATCAATTGAAAACCGTTACCAGCTTTTAAAACTTCACCTCTTGATGGTAAAGTAATTTCTCTATGTTCAAGTAAACCCATCAAAATAGACAAAACTTCATTTGGAGCCTTGTCAATATCTTCAACAAGAACCCATTTTCCTTCCTTAACAGCAGTTGTAAGTACACCATTTTTCCACTCAAAAGTACCTGGTTTGGTTCCTGAAGTATAAGTACCGAGTAAAGTTTTTGAATCAGTCTGTTGATTTAGGTGAATTTTAACCAAATTATTGGTTGATTCAATATGTAATCTTTTAGCCATTTCATCAACAATAAAAGTTTTACCACTACCTGCACTACCAACCAATAATACAGGTTCAGAATTTTTAGTATATTTAGCAAAAGATCTCATAGAATTTAATGATTTTGAGATTTCAACAAAATTTGATTTAGAAATTGCCAAATTTGAATTCTTCAATTTAAGTGAAATTAAATTAGGAACCATTATACCTGCAATTATACTAACACCGGGGGATAAATCAGATTCATTAAAGGTAATTGTAGAATTTGATTTAATAAAAGTATCATCTAATGGGGTGAGTTTAGATAAATTTGATAATCTTTGTGCTTCAAATAAATTGAGATATTTAAAATTGACATTGTTATCACCATCTAAATTTCCAATTAAATCATCTAAATTAACATTTTTTTCAATCATTTGAGATTTTGCTTCTTCTGATAAAAACAAGTATTGATGCAAGATAAGAATTGATAAATATTTATTTATATTTGAAGTTGAAGAATTGGAAACTAAAGAATGTAAAAGTTGTGGATCAATAAATTTATAAAATTTTTGTCTATCAGTATTGATTAATCTATAAAATGATAAAAGTAAACATTGTAATTCGTATTGAGAAATTGAACCAATACAATTCTTTAAAGAATGGAAAAAATCTCTTGTTATAAGGAAATGTTCTATTAAAATTGATATTTCTTTGGTATAAGTCATTATAATCGATAATGATGATAAAAGTTGGGATCCATCAATAATGTAATGAATATTATTAGATTCCAAATAAGATCTTTCAATTTCAGGATTTTCGATCAATCTTGCAGTTAATTCAATAATCAATGGTTTATAAGCAAATAAATCACATGCACAAGCATTAATATTTAGCAAATGAAAACTTAAATTTGATAAGTTTTCTTTATTAGATAATGCTTTATTAAAATTATAATAAGGTGGGATGTCTTTCTTTGTATAAAACTTTTTAAAGTTATTATACACATCCATCGACTTCTTAAAGTCGATTATCATTGAGTTTTCAATTGATGTCATTTTCTAGAAAGTAAAAAAAAATTGAAAGTAAAGGAAATAAATTAAATATGTTAGTACTATGAAATCATTAAAACGAATAAAAAAGAAAGTTAAAAAGACCAGAAAAAAAAAAAGAAAAAGCCATCTAACTTGAAATAGATCAAATACTTACTGGTTAAAAAAAAAATAAGACAACAAAATCAAGTGAATTCAAAATAAAACAGACTAAAATTGAATAGAATAAACCGTATATTTATAATATGATATTAAAAATATATAATCTTGTCTATATATCTGTCCTTGTCTCTTTTATAAAAGTTTTATATTCTAATATACTCCTTCTATTAGAAACATGATATGAAAAAATTTTTTTTAAATAAAAAATAAAAAAATTAAAAAAAAAATTATAAAAAAAATTAAAAAAAAAATAAAAAAAAATGAAAAATAAAAAAAAAAAAAAATAGAAAACGCGTCTATCGTCTGTGCCGTCTCAATTTCCTGCTTCGCCACGTTTGGAAGTCCATTCTGCACCGCCACTTTGCCGTGGTTTCATTTTATCCAGATTGTCGTTATTATTGCTATTACTGTTACTATTATTTGAGCCTTTCCTGGCACGGTAGTCAGCTATCAGTTTAGATGTAGTCATAAGGGCCTCCATTCTAGGGATACCCATAATTTTAAATGCATTTGTATAAACTAACATGCATTGAAGATAAAGTTCTGGTACTTTATCCCTAGGAAGCTTCCTATCTGGTTTAGTAATATCTAAATATTTATCTGTAACATCAATAATATAGCTGGAATCAACTGCAAAAACATATGACATCTTTTTAGCCCAACCATCATTATAAAGCAATGGTTGATCGTATGAATTTTCACAACAATCAAGATGAATCCATCTATTTTGTTTATCACTATAATATTCACACCAAACATGATCTTCAGCATTCCAAATATATCTAACATCGATATCTAATGAACGTAATATTGCAATAAAGCAATTATTCCATTCGCCACATCTTCCCATTCTCGTATTTAAAAGAGTTTTAATATCATTATATCTAGGAAATTCATATATTTTTTCACAATTTAAACATTGAAATCGTTCAATTATTGAAGCTTTACCTCTAAAATGTTCATCTTTATATGGTTTACAACCCATTATATTTCTTATCCGATCTTGTTCTTTATTACCACATCCTGGACAATTGAGCTTATTAACCCATGTAAAAAATTCTTCTTTAAACCATTTTAAAAGTTCTTTAACTAATTGGTCGACATAATCATATTCAGATTTTTGCTCTTCTTCTTTTTCTTTTACTCTATCATAAACACTTGATGCAAGTACTGCATCAATTGCTTCATTTTTTTCTTCATCTGTTAAATTACCAATTAATCGTGTCAATGATAATACTTGTCTAATAAATGGGTATTGTTCACACTCTTTTATCAAATATGGTTTAGATTTAATAGATAAATAACATTTTCGTAAAATATTTATCCTAAAATCATAAATTCTTTCTTGAATTGCATCTACCATTTGGTAATTCACTCCTGAGAGTGGTAGCTCCTCGCCTGATTTATTGCTTGGACTATCCATTTAAATACTTGTAGTCTTGTTAATAAAAATTACTAAATATTATTATCTGTTACTTCTACAGATTTTTCCAAAGAATAAAATAAATTAAAATTATCAGAATAATGTTAGATTGTCACTTGTAAAAAAAAATTATTGGATGAAATAATAAATGAACTAAAATAAGGAGCAAAATAAAATGACAAATAGAGCAACAAAGCAACATTCCGAAAACCAGCAGGGAACTTGCATGAATTTTAAACATTCCGCACCTTCTATGGTAAGTTCTCTAACGGGGCTGTCAAAGATTTCTTCAATTATGACGACGTTGTTGGGTAATCAATTATTTAAATTTCTTTTTTTGTTCCTATGTTGTTGTTTTTTGTTCTTTTTGAGTTTATTCTTTGAAATTTTATGTATTTGCTTGTTTGTTTATTAGTTTATATACAACATTAAAATGTTAATATAATTTGCTAATAAAAATAATATAGCTATGACAGAATCTTTTTCCATTTATCGTGCTTTAGACGAAACGCCACCGACATCACAGGAAGAAATAATACTTACACAACGACATTCACAAAATATGAAAAGCAGTAGGGCAAAAAATCCTGAAAATTTTAAAAGCAACAGTGATCACTTGAGATCGATAATGAATTTAAAAGATGAATATCAACCACAAGAAGAATACCTTCGAAATTTAAAAGTATATGGATACTTATTTTTGATAGTAACATGGATTTTATTCATTTTTGCAATGGGTACAATATTTAATTTATGGCAATGGTGTTTTAACGAAAATAATATTTTAATCGATTATTTGAAATCAATATATTGGATTAATATACTATTGGATGATATAAAAGATCAAAACAAAATTGTAGATAATTATTACATCTACATATTCTTCTTGAATTTTGTTATTCTTTGGATTTGGGCCGTTGTTTCATGGATAAGTATGAAATTATTTCGTCATAGTAAAGGTGGGGGTTCATAAATTGTTAATATATACACGATGCTTATATAATTAGTTTACATATATGCCCTCAAAATCATTTACACTCTATGTACAAGGCGCATTTTTTTCAAAATTCAAAATTAAATGACTTCAATAATATTGTACTTCTTACCAATCTTCAACAACAAAAGCTTGTTCTCTATTAAATCCTTTTCTATGTTAATAAAATATTCAGAATCAGTGACTTTTCCTTCTTTGGTGTTGCCAACATAAATAGATCCACCTTTAATCAACCTTCTCAATTCCGATTTGGATTTTGAACCTTCAATTATATTATATAAAAGGTTTACAATATTTTGTTGTTTAAGATCTTCCATTTTAATTTGTTTAACCATATTCTGTTTTTTAAATGCATTTAAAATATCAACAGCTTTAAAATTCTCACTAATATTGACTTTACTAAATAAAATCTCACTAATAATGTAATTACTAAAACCTTCACCATCACCATGAATTAAATCACACATTTCAATAGCTAAAATTTTTTGACCAAATCTTTCCTTCTTATTCAAATTATGAACATTGACAATCTTATCAATGATACTGGTTGGAAGTAAGGAAAATTTATACATAAATTTCTGAATATCTTCATCTGTTGTGTTGTACATAAACTGATAAATGTCATAAGAGGATGTGAGTTCTTTATCAATAAATATTGCATTACCTGCACTTTTCCCAAATTTAACACCATTAGATGTAGTTAATAGAGGAACTGTGATCCCGTAAATTTCATTTTCATTTTGAGCCTCTTCAGTTTTCCTCATTCTTGAGATTAAATCAATTCCAGCGACGATATTACCATACTGATCATTACCACCAACTTGAATATCGACATTGAAAGTCTTATTTAAATAGTAGAAATCATATGCTTGTAGCAATTGATAGGTAAACTCATTAAATCCAATACCTTGATCAGAATTTAATCTATTTTTAATAGATTCTCTACTGAGCATCTGATTAACACGTATATGCCTACCATATTTAGCTAGAAACTCGAGCATCCCCATATTTTTCCACCATTCACGATTATTTTTAAGATCTTGGCTTCCCAAATTTAACTTTGATATTTCTGGATTTCTTGTCTTACCATATTCAACTGCCTTATTAAAAAAATTTAAAAATTGTTGTGAAATCCTATCAATATGATCTAATCTAGTAGCATTGGCCATTGCTGATCTTTCGGTCGCTCTACCCGATGGATCACCAACTTCACCTGTAGCACCACCAATTAAAGGATGAATATTATGACCACGTAGATTAAAGTGTAGTAACACCATCAAAGGTAAAAGATTACCAAGATGTAATGATTTAGCAGTTGGATCTGCACCACAATATAATCCCAGTGATTTCGTCTGGGCGTCTTTAACTAGTTGATCTTCATTTACGCATGTTTCAACGAGTCCTCTTTTTTTCAAATGTGTTAAAATAGGTTCCTGAAAATCTTGCTTTAAATCGGATTCGGAAACTTCGATGTCATATTTATCAAGAAATTTAACGATTGAAGGTGAAATGTGAATTTGATTTCTTGTCAAAGAGGATGAAAACAATTTTTTTTGTGTTAAACGAAATACTCTTGTATTTAACATCTTAAAGCTTAATCATAAATTATGCTGGTGACAAATAGAAATCGTTCGAAGTGTGTCATTCATACCTAATAAATAATTTCCCTTATTCATGTCAGATCTCGTCTCATATATGGGATATTATGCATCGATTATACCCTCGAAGAAAAAAAAAATTAAAAAAAAATTAAAAAAAAAGAAAATAAAATTAAAATTAAAATTAAAGCATCGTATATAAGGAATAGTATCTACATTGGTTAGCTGGTTATATAAATATCTAGGAAACAACTTTGGGTGTTTTACTTGGTGGTTGTTCAGTATTATATATTTCAGATTCTAATTTCCTTTTTTTATCGTCTAGAAGAGTTTGTTGTTGATTTGTTTTCTCCTTGACTTCTTGTAATGCACCTTTCATAACATCTTTACCATTTACACCATCAACTTTTCTAAAAAATGGCTGTAACCTCCAATATGGGACATCTCTATATTTACCACCCCATTCTTGTACCTCTCCAATTTTAATTTCGTCTAATTCATCTATATTTTCCTTCTTAAATATATCTTCCACGATTGTCTCCATCATTACAATCACTTTTTCAATTTCTTCAAATGATGAAGTTTTAGTTAATTTTGCAATCTCCGTACGAACATCTGTATGATTTGGTAAGAATGTTTTTAGGGCTTTGAACATGTGAGTTTTCATACATCTCTTAGATTCAGTACCTTTACATGATTTGACAACATCAAAATATTCTCTCATAAACTTATCTACTCTAGGAAACAGTTTTTCTTTGTCATTTGATTTTGTCCAAAAAACTCCTGGATTTGAAAGGTTTCCTTCTGCACTCATCACTGCATCACAACCAATTTCATTGATACATCTATCAATGTCATCTGGATATAGAATATTACCATTAGATATAAAAACAGTACCTTCTGGTAAATTCTCTCTTAAATATTTTACTAATTTCCAATTTGCTAAACCTGTTTTTTGACCTTTCATTTCCCTCGTCCTACCATGAACGGTTAAAAATTTAGCACCTGCCTTAAGACAAACTTTAGCGTATTCTAATGATTTGGACCAATCATCGAAAACTCTGATTTTTGCCGTCACTGGTAATTTATCTCCCAACTCAACAGCCAATTTATTGATTAAACTATAAACCAAATCCCATTCTTCCATTAGGAACGATCCATAATGACCCTTTTTAGCAATACCTTGTGGACATCCAAAATTGATATCAACAGCATCACATTTACCAACAACGTGCTTAGCCGCTTCCAAGAGAACTTCAGGATCATTTGCACAAAATTGAATAATTAACGGTCTATCGATACCAGGTTGTCCATCCATCTCACACAAAAATTGTTCTCTAAATTTACGATCTTGACTAAATAATCTAGAGTGTAACATTGGTGAATAACATAATTCAGCACCATATCTTCTTGACATAATTCTCCAACCTAACTCTGATCCATCAACCATTGGTGCAACCACTTTCTTTGGACATCCGATACTGTTAAACAGTTCACGACCTGATTTGATCGATTCTTCTATATTAATTCCATTTGTAAGATTCACTGATTGTTCAGATGACATTTTCCGTATACTCCCTATATTTTTATATTTAGAAAATTGGTATATTAACCTGATAAATTTCATCAAACTTTCCAAGGTAACAAAAATATGGCTAAAATGATTTAAAAAAAAAAAAAAAAAAAAAAAAAAAAGTTATTCAAATTTTTGAAATTGTGTGCTTAAAAACTTCTGTCATTTTTGAGCAATTGAAAAAAAAAAAAAAAAAAAGAAAAAAAAAATTTTGTCAAATTCGGGAAAGTCCGAATTTTAAAAAAATTACGTAATCCTCTTTGAATTGATTTACTGGCTGCAATAATATAGTTAATCTGCCTGTGTGTCTGTCATATTTTCTTTCACAATAAAGTAATAAATGTTTCTTTTGGAAAGTTCATTATTTCTATGTTATATCCAAAAAAATAAAAAAAAGAAAACACATTAAAATAAATGGAAATTACAATTTTACAAAATTTTCAAATTATTGAAATTTTGTGAATTTGAATAACTACAATGTTATTTTAAAAATATTTTAAATCAAAAAATTTTAAAATTTTCCATAATCATTAAAAAGCGTTTATATGTTTATTTTTCATGTAATCTTCAATATAATAACACATAAAATATATTATAATACTTAAATTACCAATGAATAAAAGAATTAACAAGATTGAAAACATGAAAACACTACCACAAAAAGAATGTCATAATCGAATCATTCTCATTCTCATATTTCGCTGCGTATGTTAATCCTAGTATGAGAAAATCAAATCAAGAAAATGTTTAGAAACTCATCAAATATTACTATTAATTATAGGACAATAAATTAATATATATATATATATATATTATATAACTGGTTGTTCAGAAGATCTTACTTAAACTTAACAGTGTGTACATAAAATGTTTTCCATCGCCCATCTTCACATTCTTGTCGCCCTGATAAGCATGGAACATCTACATTAGATTCACACCGATAGATTTCTTATTTCTTGAATTTTTTCATTAAACCAGTGAATGGCGACATTAGATTAAGCTTCTTCACTCTTAACGCATAATACAAAATAATCATTAAAGATGAATTGAATGCAATGTATATACAGAAGAAACCAACATTTCTCCAACGATAATGATATGACATACCTGAATAATGTAAGTATTCATCACCAACAGAATATTGACAGATTTCACAACTTGATGTATCATTAGGATTGTTAACATAACCATCATTAGATTTGAAAAATGTATCTAAATATTCACCACATGTTTGGCCTTGAGGTGGTTCCAAAACATTATATTCATTCTTACCACAAGTAACTGGACGATCATGAAGTAAAACTGATGTCATATTATTTACAAAATATGTTAATGGTGAAACTCTCCACATAAATTTCCAGAAACCAGGCATCATTTGTGGTTTTTGAACAACACCACAGAATGCAAGAATATAACTGATAACCAAACTAGTTAAAACATTAGCTGATGGTAAATCTGGTGCAACATAGACAATAGCAAGTGACATTGAAATATAAAACAATTGAAAGAAGATACAATATGTAAACCACCAAACACCTGCTCTTGAAGCTGAATTATCAAGTTGAATTGGGAAATACCAACAAATAAAATAAATTGTTGAAAATACTATACTGTATGGAATTTCAACAAGTATTTGAGCAAGCATTAAACATGACCAATGGAATGCATTAGATTTTGATTCTCTAACTTCAAATAATTCTCTACCAAAAATAGCTTGTTCTTGAATTTGATTAATCAATGGAGCACATAAGATCATTGCAATAAAAACTGCAAACAAAATATTTTGCATTCCAACAACTGTATGCTTAACATTCCAAAAGGTAAAACCATGAAGTAAACCAGCAAGAACAAACAACATAAATTTAGATGTAATATATGGCAATTGTCTGAAGACTTGTATAGAAGTTCTCTTATAAACTGTCCAAAATTGATAGGTGTAAGGAGCAGCAAATTTTTGTTTTAATTCTTCATTTTCAATTGATTGAATGTTTTTTGATTCTTCAATAATACGATCAACATCAGCCGAGGCTTTAATATAAGCATCAGATTTTAACCATTTTTGATTCCAATCCTCATTAGTACTTGCAGTTGCACCGGCTCCAATAACTTCTAGAATATATTCAGCTGGATTTTCCTTTTCTCCACATTTTCTTCCACCTTGTTCTTCAAAATATGAAATTAATGTATTAGAATTATAACCAATATCACCAAAATAAACTGTTTGACCACCTCTTCTTAATAATAATAATTTATCAAATTGTTCAATTAAAGTTGCTGATGGTTGATGGATAGTACACAAAATTGCTTGACCTGCTTTTGCTAATTCTTTTAAAACTTGAATAATTGCCCATGATGATTGAGAATCTAAACCTGAAGTTGGTTCATCTAAGAATAATAATAATGAAGGTTTAGCAACTAATTCAGTAGCAATAGATAATTTTTTTCTTTGTTCAACATTTAGACCATAACCTGTAACACCAGCAATGGAATCAGCATAATCTCTCATATTTAAAATATCCAAAACTTGATCAACATATTCAATTTTTTCTTGGTCAGGAACACTATAAGGCCTTCTCATTCTAGCACTGAAAATTAATGATTCTCTAACTGTCAATTCTGCAACATGCAGATCTTGTTGTTGAACATAACCTGTTCTTCTTTCAAATGATGAATCTAAAGGTTTTCCATTGATCAACATATCGCCTGTTACAACACCAACATCAACACGTCTTGATAAAACATTTAATAAAGTAGTCTTACCAGCACCAGATTCACCCATTAATGCAGTTAAAGTACCTGGTAAAACATAACCTTGAACATTATCTAATAATTTTCTTTCTTGACCATCATAAGGAACAACATAATCAACATTTTTCCAAGCAAATATATCACTTGAACCTAAAACATTACCTTCAGAACTTGCTAATGATCTTCTTGATTCCAAAATTTCATCATTAATTATTTCTTCTGATTTTTTGATATTTGAACTTTCCTCATCTTTAAAACCAATAGCTTCAAATAACGATGCAGGAATAGATGCACCACGAATAAATAACAAATGATCAGATGAAAAAACAATTGGATTATAAACTTCAACAACAAAACAATTTATAGCTAAATAACCAATAATGAAACACCACATAATACCAAAATTTCTCCATGTATCCTTCCAAACATATTCAAAGGATAACTTTAAATAAATTAAACCATCAATATCATTTGCACCGTCATATTCATTTTTAGATAATGCAGCACCAATGAAACCACAAACTTGATTAACTTTTGAATCGATATTTTGATAACCTGGACCATTTGGAATTAAACTAGATGCCGAACAAGGCATACGTAAACCTCTGAATTGCATTAAAATCATTGATTCAAAGGCAAATCTAATTGGATTACAATATGAAAACCATTTAAACCACCAAAACATTGAAGGACTTTGAATCATATAAGATGAATATAAAATCATCGACATCATAACAATACCGTTGATACCATTTGCTGCAGATAATGTTGGCATAAATGAAGCAAGTAATGTAAAAAGTGACACAACTGCTTGAACACCCATCAAAGCAAATAGTAAGAAAGTGAAAAAAGCACCTGCATCTGTTTTTAAACCGGATAAGAAATAAATAATAATAGTGAAAACAATAATACTCAAGGAACGTATTGGAAAATTGACAACTTGTTTGGAAAGTAATTCAGCAGATGGATAATACATTGTGTAACCATATTGTTTGTTTAAAATTGGTTTGTCTTGGAACAATGCAGCAGTTTCTGCTAAACTCATAACAGAAAAGTAAAGCAAAGCAAAGAAACAAACACCACCTCTCGCAAAAGAACCAAGAGATTCAGTAGTAGTATTATAAAACATTGAACCGATAACGAAAGCTTGGGCGACAGCAGAAAAGACTAATGTGATTGCATAGGCACGATTATTCCAAGAATCATGCATTCTTCTAATAGAACATAATTTCAATTGTTCAAAATAATTGACAGTATAATTTGAATTTTTTGGAGCAAATTTTTGTTTTTCAATTTGTAGAACATGTTTGAATGTATCATTGGTTATTTGTGAATTGGATGCAGCAGTTTTTTCATTAATAATTTGCATAATTTCTGCAAATTCTGGAGAATTTCTCCAATATTGTTCAAAATCATCAGCAGTTTCAGGAACATTAGTGAAGCCAGGTTTAACATTTCTTGCTAGCGGATCTGTAACAGCAGTTAAGAATTCTGGACTTGTTTCTCTTGGACCTCTTACAAAACCCATTTTTTCAAAGTAATTGACAGCCTTATTGATTGGACCAAAATATACTTGTCTACCCAAATACAAAACTGTAACATAATCAAATAGTTCATAAATATTTTCAGAAGCTTGATAGATAGTAACTAAAGAAGTAGTTTGAGTAATATTAGTTGAAGTTCTTAAAGCTTCAGTGAATTCAAGAGCAGTTGAAGCATCTAAACCTCTGGTAGCGTTGTCAAAAGCAAAAATTGTACCATTTGTAACCATCGCCTCAGCAATGGAAACTCTTTTTCTTTGACCACCAGAAACACCTCTAACAAAATCGTTACCAACTAAAGTTTTCTCAACATGTTTTAAACCAAATAAAATTAAATATAAATCTTTAATGGCAGCAATATATTCCTTTCTTGATAAATTATCAACTCTAATTGAAGGAGTTTTACAGCCAATAGCAAAATTCATTGTCTGTTCAACTGTTAAATAAGGAAAATGAACGTCTAATTCAGGATTATAAATCAATTGATTTTTAAATTCTTTAAACATTTGGGTAGAATCGATACCACCATAACTGATTTCACCTTCGTAATCAATATAAGTTTTAGTATCACCACACAGAACTTTTAATAGAGAAGAACAACCAGCACCTGGTCTGCCCAAAACTAAAGTCATTGTACCTGGCTCTGCAAAACCACAAGCATTTTTAACAATTTTTCTAGTTTTTGGCAATTTTTTGAAATCAAAACCTCCATTTTTGTTTTTTCTTGATTTGATATAAGAATAGATTGGGAAAAACAAATCACCAACGTCTTTTAAAACCGATGCAGAAGTATTCTCACCAATAATTGTCAAATCTTTGAAAATCAATTCAGCCTGTTTTGTTCTAATACCATTTTCATGATTTCTATTCTTCAAAAAGTTCAAGATTTTTTGCAAATCAAAATCATTTGGATCGATTTGAAAATTTTCCATTTCGGTTGCAGTGAGATGAGATAAGGTTGTTGTCAATTTTGAAAATTTATTCATCAAATCATTGTTTGAGATAGTTTTTGTAATATCTTGCAATTCATGAGCATAATGTTCAATCTCATCTTCGTTTGGTTGATAAAAAGCAATTTCACTTTTTAAACTGTCAGAAGACTCAACCTTCATTTCAGTTGAATGATCTGTGGCGGAATTACTCATTCTGCCGTATATTGAATGTATAATGATGAATGAAAAAAAAAAAGGAATTTAGAAGAGCAAAACAAAAAACTACATTATTTTACAAATATACAGATATACTAAAAAAAATACAAAATAAAAGGGAATCATAATTAATATATAATGCCACAGTTAAAGAGTCTATTTTAAATGAAAACAATAAGTATAAAAATAAACACTAATACTAAAAGATATCCCAATCCGAATATGATTCATGTAAGTCTACAAAATTTTCGCTCTAATATCCAAATACGGAAATAAGGCCGGTAGAAAATTTAAAATTTAATTCCGAAGCATCAATTTCGGAATTAGATTAATCAAATCCATTTTCTTTATATTGCCATAAATTAATAATCCGAATTTTCGGTAATTATGTGATAGCATCTCATGCATCCTCATATCACCCCTATTCTATCCTTATGATAGCTTTTTATTATTATGGTTTTGGTTGAGGTATTACATCATGTGTAATTAACTCAGCTTAATTCCTTCGGGTTATCCTTTTAGTTTTAATTTCGGCCCCCGTGATTGCATTAATGGATCATTTAAGGCTTAGATACGATCTGTATTAGATTTTTTTCCCTCTATATTTGTATATGTATATTATATTTCTATTATTTTAAGCATAGCTTATTTATATATAAATAGATATTTATAATTGTTTATACAAGATCTGATCCATTTAATCTCCTTCTTTATTTCTTAATATTTGACGATGTACTTGGACTCCATGAACTTGCACATTTATGAATATGAATTGCCCTTGCCTTCAGAGCCTCAGCAAATAGTAATGCAATTGGCCAAACCGGTGCATCTGCCAGAATCCTAACACCTAAAGATAAACATCTTGAACTCAATCTGCCACTAATTATAATTTCTGCAATTGGTTTCAAATCTCCTGGTTCCAATGCAAGTCTCGCAATTTCATCATCTAAAATATCAACGTCTAAAGCGCCATTTGCTTGAATCCGTAAAAATTCAGAATATGATTGATTATTAGAACCAATTGGTAATAAGATTTTTTCAATCTTTTTGAAGATTTTTTCAGCACGTAACCAAAGAACTCTATCTGCAGTTGTTAAATCACTTACTTTGTCTGTGTTTGATAAATAATTATTTGCCCACACTTCAGTTTGATAAAGAAATTCAGAAATTAATAAAGCTGATGTAAATAAACAAGTTAAAAAGAAAATTGGAGTTCTTATCGATGTTTTCTCTGCATCATTATTAATCGAAATAATTTCAATCCACAAATTAATTATATCAAGTGAATAATTTATTGAATCACGTAATGCTTCAACATCACGAGTCAGATTTTTAATTTCTAAATTCATTGCATCCCAATTTCTAACCCATACATTTGATAAAACTGATGAAATATAAATACATTTATTAATTTTTGAAAATGAAAGTAAAGGTAACGCCAATTTTAAAGCACAGCTTGAATTAATAGTGTGAATGTTTTGCCCCCTTGGAACCAAAACTCCACCATTTCTAACAAAACAACTCTCCCAAATTTTAATTAAAGATTCAATATAAGGTCTTTGTTCCATTCTCCATTCAGCTAGTTTGGCACCATCAGTTTTATCTTCCTTTTCTAATTTCATTGATTCTGTATGAATATATTCATTTATTGTAAACAATAAAGATAATAAACCTTTTAATCCAATATCTTTATCAAGCGATAAATTTTGTAAACCTCTCCATAATTCTTTATATGAATGTCCATTACTCAATCTAATCAAGGAAAATTTTGATGAAATAAC
The DNA here is from genome assembly GCA_030574275.1 of Pichia sporocuriosa. Classification (NCBI taxonomy): domain Eukaryota; kingdom Fungi; phylum Ascomycota; class Pichiomycetes; order Pichiales; family Pichiaceae; genus Pichia; species Pichia sporocuriosa. Next base: position 50,330 of record JAJMES010000258.1, read on the forward strand.
AACATTTTTTTCATTTAAAATTAATGACCAATCATTAAAATTTTTACAATTCCATAGATCTTCATAAACACAAGGTGAACCAGATTCAATATTATCAACTGACATTTCAACTTTTGAATCTGTCAAACAACCATATAAAACTGTTATATAATGTAATACATGAATTGTTCTAATTCTTGATTGAGCTAAAATGAAATATTTATAGCATGATTCAACCAGGGGTAAATTATTTGATTGAACAATATCACCTGCAATTGATGGTGGTAATAATAAACTTTCTAAAGGCATATCTAATTTAGTTGTTTTAATTAATGAAACAAGAGAATTTAATTGTCTTGAAATTAATTTTGTAATTGCTGGATCATTATGAAACATACCTAAAAACATATGTAAAACTAAAGCTTGAGTTATATGTAAAGGAATATCATGAAATTGATTCAATTTCATTTGAATTTCCATAAAATTATGAATTAAAAATCTTGAAAAATTAAACAGAGTTGAAGAATTTCTAGCATGAAATGAATATAATGCACCAATTGCTGCCATTGATAACATTAAAGGAATTTGATCTAAATTATCTTCAATTTTAAATGATGGAATATGAACAAATGGGAAATATTTACTAAATTCTAATTCATATAATGCCAAATAATGATTTAAATCATCCAATTGAGGGAATTGTTGTTGATTTAAATTATATTTTACCATAATATGTTGTCTAACATTTTCAGAACAACGACCAGGTATTGTTGGATTTTGATAAGGATGAGGTATATGTTTTGATAAATCTATTTGTCTTGATCTAAATAAATGTTTTAAATCATTTGTATTAGAAGGTGAAGCACAAGAATTTAATGAGAAATTTTTAGAATTAATTGAATTAATTAAATTTGTTGACATAGCTGAAGAATCAGAACCATCAGGTGTATCAGCAAATCCAATATGATCTGTTATTATTGGGAAATTGGTTTCAATTGGTGCATTAATAAATTCATTAAACCAATCAGTATCTGAAGGATGTGATAAAACTTTTTCAAGAACTCGATCAGGTTGTGGATGAGATAAAACTTTTTGTAATGCAACATCTGAATTTGGATGTGACAAAACTTTTTGTAGGGCTTCACCTGAACGTGGATGTGATAAAACTCTATGTAATGCAGCGCCATTTTGAGGATTCGATAAAACTCTTTGTAAATTAAGTTCATGAGGACTTAAACCTTCTTGTTTCAAATCAACATCAATTTCATTATCGTCAATAATTTCATTATTGGAATTCAATTTGATAATATCATTATTTTCATTATTATTATTATTTGTATTATTACTAGATTTATTATTATTATTATTTTTAATGACATTTGAATTAGTTATAAAATTAAAAGATGAAAGATCCAGACCTAAATCATTTAAATCGATATTATCCAGAATATCTAAATCCACATAACCTAATTCTAAATTTGGTTTATACAATAATTGAGGTGATGAAAAACTAACTTGTTGAGGCGCTTCTTTTTCTAATTCTTCCATTTGTTTATCATGTGCAATTTTAGTATCAGGTAAACCAGTATAAGAGGATGAAGCAGCTGCACTAAATGATGCATGCCTATGATTTCTGAAATTTGAAATTGATTCATCATTTGTAAAATCATGCGAATACATTGCTTGAGGGTTATCAAAATTATGAGTTTCAATATCTAAATCAGAATCTAATTCATCAGAATCTAATTCATTTTGATTATTTTGAATTGATTTAATATTTGAATCATGACTTTTATTTTGTTGACTTTCAGGAGTTATATTTTGATGATTATCTAATTTATTATTGTTATTGTTATTATTATTACTGTTATTATTATTATTATTATTATTATTAATATTTAACATATTTGGTGAAAACATCAAACCATTAATTGATGAAGGTGAATTATATGCTACTGAATTTGTAAGATTTGAAGAGGCTAAAATATTTGAATTAAAAAAATCCATTTGATTTCGACCTAAAGGATTAGATATTGTTGAATGATTTTGATTAATTGGATAATTAGTATTCGTATTATTACTATTATTATTATCAGATACTGGAGATATTGAAGATGAATTATTACCAACAGTTGAATTACTAATTGAACGATCACCTATATTGGATATATTATTAATAATAATATTACTATTATGATTATCAATATCATCATCACCATCATCATGAGGAGATAAAATTGGTAATTTAGCACTTGTATTATTTTGTACAATATTAATATTATCATTTAAATAATCTCGAACTATTTCACCATCTTTTGAAGATATATTTTGTGCTCTACCTTTTCTTTGAATATTTGTCCTATTATTGGTAGGTAAAGAAGCATGTAATTTTTGTTGATGTCTCAAAACCAAATCTCTTCTTGCAAAACAACGACCACAAGCTGCACATTGGAAAGGTTTTTCATTAGTGTGAGAACGTTCATGTCTTTTCAAATGTTCTAACCTTGCAAAAGCTCTAGTACAAATAGAACAAATATGTGGTCTAGGCTTTAAAGATTTTGAAGATTTCGATGAGGCAACTCTTTTCATTGGTGCACCAAATTCAGAAATATCATCCAAATTTGAATCTAAGTGTAAGTATAAATCTTTATCAGTTTGATTTATCATATTATTATCATTATTGTCATTATTATTATTATTATTATTATTATTATTATTATTATTATTATTATTATTATTATTATTATTATTATTATTATTATTATT